>LR755310.1:24241-50047 GCA_902729485.2 Mus minutoides
AGGTGGAAGAATAACCATGAACTAACTAGTACCCCATGGGCTCGTGTCTCTAGCTGCATATATAGAAGAGGATGGCCTAGTTGGCCATCAGTGGGAAGAGAGGCCCCTTGGTTATGCAGACTTTATTTGCCCCAATACAGGGGAACGCCGGGGCCAGGGGGTGGGAGCGGGTGGGTAGGGTAGCAGGGCCGGGAGGGGGTAGGATATAGGGAACTTTCTGGATAACACTTGAAATGTAAATGAAGAAAATATCTAATAAAAGAATAAAAAATAAAAAAAAAATCAATTATAGATATTTACTAGTTATTCTTGATAAATGTAGGGAAATGTTTCATTAATTGTCTGCTGCTTCTGTTATTCATATAGAATGCTGTCTTTATAAATACAAGATTCCTAAGGGTTTGCTTCCATTTCTCAGATCCTCTTTCCCCACTATCTCTTCCCCATAGCATATTAAATAACCAAATCTCAATAGATACACCTGGACTCGAAGCCTTAAGCAAGTAACAATCATTTACTTCATCTAATGAAATCTTAACAGTGAATTGTTGAACAGTCATTCTATGTATATTTGCTTTCACTTAAATAAGAACTGTTCCCTGAAAAACTGAGATTCAATGATTTTGATAAATACTTTAATAAACTGTGCCAGCACACTGATCTTGTAGTCATATTACAGTTTCAAAGACAGACATGAATGGTTTACATACACATAAACTTTTCTCCAACATACAAGAATTACATGATATTTTATAAACATGATTTGAGAATAGGACAGGAGATCATCATTGCAAATTAAAGACTGACTGAGGAAATTCTACTTTTTTGAGTCTGGATATATGTGTGTCTTTTTTTTTTTAAGATTTATTTATTTTTTGCATTTATTTTATTTACTTTCATCCTCTTCAGCCACACCAGAAGAGGGCATCAAATCCCATTACAGATGGTTGTGAGCCACCATGTGGTTGCTGGAAATTGAACTCAGGACCTCTGGAAGAGCAGTCAGTGCTCTTAACCACTGAGTCATCTTTCCAGCCCAAGTGTGTCTTTTTTGTCAGTAAGAGACTCTCTCTCTCTCTCTCTCTCTCTCTCTCTCTCTCTCTCTCTCTCTGTGTGTGTTTGTGTGTGTGTGTTTGCACATCTTTGCACAAGGAAAGTTGAGATGTATTATGTGAAAACTAGAAAAGCATGAAAACAGGGAATGGGTGTATCATCTGAAGCTGGTAGTAAGAAAATATAGATGAAAATATTATATTTGAAATTGAACATACACACAGAATATCATGAAGGGAGAAGGAGGTTGACTGAACTGAGGAGTGAGTCACTAGCAAGATGGGCAACAGATAGTGGTGATGGAGTTGCAGATGTCAGCAAAGTACATGCTACATTTGTGTCAGTTTCCCATAATAAAACTAAAAATTAAGTATGGTATTTATAAAAATGATAATTAATAACCAATAAAAATTGATACTAAATTTGGAATCCTCGAAGTTTCACTTAAAGTTTTTTATTCTTTTTTCTTCATTATTTTATTTATTTACATTTCAAATATTATCCTACTTTCCAGTTTCCAGACACATATGCCATCCTGCCTCCACTCTGCTTCTATGAAGTTGCTCCCCTACCCATCCACCCACTCTTGTTTAACTGCCCTAGTATTCTTTTATGCTGGGGCATTGATCCTTCATAGGATCAAGTGCCTCCCTTCTCACTGATGCCAGATAAGGCCATCCTCTGTGTTATATTCAGCTGGATAATAGGTTCATCCAGTGTACTCATTGTTTGGTGGTTTAGTTCCTGGGAGCTCTGGGTTGTATGGTTGGTTGATATTGTTGTTCTACCTTTGGAGTTGCAAATCCCTTCAGCTTCTTCTGTCCTTCCCCTAACTCATCCATTTGCTTCCCCATTCTCAATCTGATTGTTGGCAGAAATAATGCACATCTATATTTGTCAAGCACTGGTAGAGCCTCTCAGGGGGAAGCAATATCAGGCTCCTGTCAGCAAGTACTTCTTGTAATCAGCAAAAGTGTCTGGGTTTGGTGGCTACATGTAAGATGAATCCCATGGAAGGGCAGTCCCTAGATTGTCTTTGCTACAGACTCTGCTCAACTCTTTGTTCCTTTATTTTCTTTAGACAGTAGCAATTCTGGATTTAAAGTTTTGAGATATGTGAGTAGCCCCATCCCTCACTCTTGAAAGACAACTTTACTCTGTATAGTTATGAAAGACTTCTCCATGTACTTTTCTATAGATACAAGTCTGAGCACTCAGGGACAGCTTACTACAGAATCAGAAGTTATACATATGGTAAAGATTGATTTTTAAGTGTACAACAATATCCAACTCAAGACACTAAACTTGGTTGTCATTAAAACACATAATAGTGCATATCATCACCTTCCAAAAAATGTGTTACCTATATATACTGGGTTCTTTTTTTCAGCCCAAATGCACTGAAAGAAGTTCATGAGCATATAATCATCAGTAAACTCTCCAAAGTTCAGTGTTGATTCTAATGCAAAGAAAAACATATGGGTAGAAATGTTTTATAAGAAAAGTTTACACATTAGAACACAGTGTTATTTCACAGGCACTACTTTTCTCTAACATACTAAGAAGATATTTCTAAACAACACTTCCTCACAGCCACTAGTGCAATGTAAAATGAGCAACAACTACGTAGGAAAACAAAGATAATGTAAAATAGATAGGTCATTACAAGTTATAATTTAAAAAATGAGCTTCAGGGAGGAAGATCATGATTTGGAATTCAAATATTAAGATTACTTTCTCAATAGTATTGAACGTTTGCAAAGTAAAAATCTGAGGGACATAACTCACTGAAGAGTATATACATCAGGAGACCCATGGCTTCAGCTGGGTATGTTGCAGAGAACTGCCTTCTCTAACATTACTGGAAGGGTAACTGCTTGGTCCTATGGAGGCTTGATGACACAGGGTAGGGAAAGATAGGATGCTAAGGAGTAGTGGATGGGAGGGTAGTGGCGCACCCTCATAGAGGCAGGGTTAGAGATATGGGAATGGGGAGTTGTGCAGGAGAAACGGGGAAGGGGATAAAATTTGAAGTGTAAATAAATAAATAAATAAATAAATAAATAAAATAACCAATAAAAAGAATGAAAAAAAGAAAGGAAGCCCACAGCATGACATTCTCTCTGGATATTGTTGAACTTTGAAAACTCAGTCTTTATCCTGTAAGTTAACTGGGGATCAGTGAAGAACTGTAAAAAAATTGGATAGAACTGGATAAAATATATTTCTGACATGGTCTGTTTATTGATTCTCAAGATACTGGTAGCACAGGCCTTGTTTAAATAATCTGTTAGTATCACTAATATGTCATAGTCCATACTCTACATGGTCTGTGAGTCTCAGTGACTATAAACTTGAGAATGTCTATCCCTGACTTTGAAATACCATGTCCTGTGTGTCCCAATTAGCTCCAAATGTACTATTACTGGATGTCTCACTGTGAATCTTCTGATACAATCCACTGATATCATTTCTAACTGTGTTCACATAATCACCTTTTAAAAACTTTCCAAGTATAAAATTTGAACAAAGGAGCTTCCTTCCGAGTGTTCAAAAACATGAGTGATATTATGGAGCCTGAGGATATATTATTCTATGTATTTACCTACCTATGTTATTACATGGGCTGTGGATGCCAGTTGCAGAACCCCAGGGTAGAGAGTGTTTAAGAATTCCTCCAGGGCTCAGGAGAAATCTGAAAATAATATGAACCATAACTATGGAACAAACACCTCCTTTGACTAGAGAAATAAAAGCAGGCAGAAATTTGATGTGCTGATATTCATGGAACTTCACAATCCACACTGACCAGGTTTAAGGCAAGACAAATATGTTCCTTTTAATGGGAGTCTTCTTTCTCCTCAAGATTCAACTTATGGCCAATTACATTGATTCCACATGCTTTTGGACACTAAACCTGAATGAAGTCAATGATAAAGATTTGGATCAAACTTGTTCCTTCATCCTTGGAGCAGTTCAGAGGCCTATGGAGAAAGATTATTTCAACAAGACTCTGAATGTCCTGTAAGTGCATTTGTATTTTCAATGTAAATGACAACTTGAATATTTCTTGAGTGGATGAAGATTAGGAAAATCCTTGAGTCTTTCGTACTATTGCTAAGTCTGAACACTAAGAAACAACATAATTTCCTTTACAGAATCAATCATAGTTGCTCCTGTTAATTAATCCAGTGAAGGTTTTGGTTTTTTTAAGTCAGGTGTTCTCCGACTTAAAGACTGGAAGCTGGGGAATAAAGGACTGTCTGCATTGATTCTTCACATGAAGCCCTCCTATTCACAGGTTTTCCTGCATTCTAGACAGTGATGACTTATTGAAATTTATGCTGTGTTGCTCCCAGGTCATATGCTGGTTACAGTAATGTACATCGGACATAGAGTTGTCAAAAACTTTACATAAATACAAACTTACTCTCTCAAATTCATTACATGCGGTCACTTCTTGTGTTCTAAAGCTTCATCACGTTTGGAACAAGAAGAGCTTTACACTCAGAAATTCACATTTCATATGAATGCCTGGATGGACATTTTTTTATGTATATGGGCACAGAATATTTAGGTCATTAGGGATCAAGATATCTAAGTGTTTTCAAAGATAAAATTCAAAAGCACTGTGGCTTTGTTATTCCCACTGTTCATGTACAATCACCGACTTTTATGTTTTATTAAGTTCAGTTCTTCACTCTCTCTTTAGAGTAAAATATATGTGGAAGAAATGGAATCCAATGATATGATTACATTCCTTGTGTAGTGAGGCTGTCAATAGCAATGGAGGTTACCTATATCCCTTGTCACTGCATTGGGTAACATCTGTGGTGTGGGTTATTTGGAACACTTCAGAAGAGTGAAATGGGAGTTGTTTATTAGCTTTCTGTCATTATTTAATAAACATGTCATCTCATTTCATGTCTACGTTCGTTAATATCTGATTCATTTATGATAATTATATCTTCTGGGTATTTATTCAGAAATTTTATTAAATATAGGTGCACCTGTTACAATGTGCTCATTGCTACCAATGTGGTATTAATACCCATTTAGTGACTTGCTGATAGTTCTTTTTAAATACAACCCTTTAGACTACTAGGTTACACAGACACTTTATGTAACTGGGTGTTTCCTAAAGGTAACTTATGGGAAGTAGTTTGAGCATTGCACAAGATCTATTCTCAAATTTCTTTTGGGTATGGGAAAATTTTAATTGAGTTTTTTGTGTGTGTGAATAAAGAATATTCTAAAATGGCATATTTTAAAGAATATAGAATGAAAACACCACAGGGATACAATTTTTGGTGAAAACCTGATTGCATTTACTTCAAATTTAATCATTAAATATATAGGTGTATGTTTAATGTTCATTGATCAGATTATATGAAATGACAAGGATTAGACACTAGATATTATACTTTACATAAACATAAATACAAACACAATCACAATATGTTATTATTCTATTGCCACTGTCTTGTGACACACTTTTATTACAAAAAAAGAAAATATTCTATACAATTTATACCAAAATGTCTTTTATTTTATGAGCATATAATATTGGCACATAAAATATCTCAGAAGTTTCCTTATTTTCCTAGTTCTCAGTTGGATGCTAGTGTTGTTTAGTGTAACTGGAAAGGTTATCAAGAATTTTTCCTAGAAATTAAGTTATAATGATAAGAAGTATCCAGAGTGACTACTATATCACATTCCTTTGTAACTAGAAGGTCAGTGAATGTGTATACTTTCACATTTGAAGTGAGGAGAGGCTACTGCAAAGTATCTTATAAAACACTTGGATGTATTGCCCTCCTATGACCTAAACAAACCTTGTTCATATACATACAAACATATGCATAGACATGTATCATTTACCAAATGCATGTTTGATGTTTGAATTCACTTAAAAATAAATTTTAGAAAAAATTTCCTTTCATCAAAAGACTGAAAGAAAAATAAGAAAATGAGGATAGATATGAGGGAAAATGCTAAGAATATTGGCCACTAATTATAAGTGATTGTTAGTACAGAAACCAAAGGTTGCTGCAGAAAGCCTATTATGCATTAAGTCACATTTTCACTACCTTAAATAATTAACTTAATTTCAAAAAAATATCATGAACTCAATGGGTCTCATAACACATGTATTTCTATATTGTTCAATAATTTCAAAATGAAAACATGTTCTGAATTACAGTTTTGTCAATAGCTGTGGTTTTCTCTTTTTTAACTTCTGATCAAGCACTGAAAATCAGAGATGGGAGAATTCTTTGTGGATGAGGTTAATATATCTTATTTATGGAGGAAATATTGTCATGAAATTTAAAGCGTTTACTATTTTTCTAGGTCCTCACTTCACTATCTCACAACAAAAGCCACTTGTTTCAATCTTTAAAGGACAGATGCAGAAACTACCAGTCCAATATAGTGCTTCTATTGAATACAAAAGATCGTGTATTTATATTTGTCCATAATAATTGCTGTACTCTTTTACAGAAAAACAACTAAAAACCACAGATATGCTTTGGCATTGGCCTTTTCAATGGATGAAATCAACAGGAATCCTGATCTTTTACCAAATATGTCTTTGATTATAAAATATAATTTGGGACGTTGTGATGGGAAAACTATGGCAGATACAACCTATTTTCTTGATCGGAAAAAATATAAGCGTATCCCTAATTATTTCTGTAATGAAGAGACTACATGTTCATTTCTGCTTACAGGACCCGATATGGCCACATCTTTATATTTTCAGATGTTCCTGGACATTTTCTTATCTCCACATGTGAGTTATCATAGGCCAGGAATTCTTTTTTTAAAATATTTTATTAGATATTTTCTTCATTTACATTTCAAATGCTATCCTGAAAGTCCAATATAGCATACCCCACCACCCACTCTGCTCCCCTACCCACCCACTCCCACTTCTTGGCCGTGCAGTTCTCCTCTACTAGGGCATATAAAGTTTGCAAGTCCAAGTGGCCTCTCTTCCCAATGATGGCCGAAGAGGCCATCTTCTGCTACATATGCAGCTAGCGAGAGACACAAGCTCTGGGCATATTGGTTAGTTCATATTGTTCTTTCACCTATAGGGTTGGAGACCCCTTCAGCTCCTTGGGTACTTTCTCTAGCTCCTCCATTGTGAATCCTGGGTTCCATCCAATAGCTGACTGTGAGCATCCACTTCTGTGTTTGCCAGGCACTGGCATAGACTCACACAAGACAGCTTATCAGGGCCCTTTCAGCAAAATCTTGCTGGCATATGCAATAGTGTCTGCATTTGGTGACTGATTATGGGATGGATCCTTAGCAGCAACAGTCTCTAGTTGATCCATCCTTTTGTCTCAGCTCCACACTTGATCTCTGCAACTCCCTCCATGTGTGTTTTGTTCCTAATTCTAAGAAGGGGCGAAGTGTCCACACTTTGGTCTTCGTTCTTCTTGAGTTTCATGTGTTTTGCAAATTGTATCTTAGGTATTCTAAGTTTCTGGTCTAATATCCTCTTATCAGTGGGTACATGTTATATGAGTTCTTTTGTGATTGGGTTACCTCACTCAGGATGATACCCTCCAGATCCATCCATTTGCTTATGAATTTCATAAATTCATTCTTTTTAATAGCTGAATAGTACTCCATTGTGTAAATGTACCACATTTTCTGTATCCATTCCTCTGTTGAGGGACATCTGGGTTCTTTCCAGCTTCTGGCTATTATAAATAAGGCTGCTATGAACATAGTGGAGCATATGGCCTTATTGCCAGTTGGAACATTATCTGGATATATGCCCAGGAGAGGTATTGCAGAATCCTCCGGTAGTACTGTGTGCAAATTTCTGAGGAACTGCCAGACTGATTTCCAGCTTAGTTGTACAAGTTTGCAATCTCGCCAAATATGGATGAGTGTTCCTCTTTCTCAAAATCCTTGCCAGCATCTGCTGTCACCTGAATTTTTTACCTTAGCCATTCTCACTAGTGTGAGGTGGACTCTCATGGTTGTTTTGATTTGCATTTCCCTGATGATTAAGGATATTAAACGTTTTTTCAGGTGCTTCTCAGCCATTTGCTATTCCTCAGTTGATAATTCTTTGTTTAGATCTGTGCCCATTTTTAATGGTGTTATTTGATTTTTTGGAGTCCATCTTCTTGAGTTCTTTATATATATTGGACATTAGTTGCCTATATGATTTAGGATTGGTAAAGATCCTTTCCCAATCTGTTGGTAGGCCAGGAGTTATCAACATCATGTCTCTTTGGGAGACTTTGACAGATTTTAAGAAAGTTAATGGATGAGATTAGACTTATGCTTATGTTCAGATATCTATGTACTTCCAGGGTACTTACTATTTATCTCTGCTATGTGCCACCTCCAGAAGTTGACAGATTGCAGAAAGAAGGAATAGAGGAGGAAATAAAGAATTGAGTCTGGCAGGGTGTTAGAATCTTGCAGCCTTGAATGACTGGCAGTAAGAGTGCTTTTTGTAAAAATTTCAGTAAGCAGAGAAAGATTCATGTTGTTCTAAAACATAAAACATATTATTTTTGTGCCCTATGTGTTATCATCATTTTGGTCATAAGTTTAGATTATCATTGGTAAACTGTAAAATAGCAGAGTTATTGTGGTGTTATGTTTAGTCATCAATGGTAAATTGTGATGGAACAGAATTGTATTTTACAAAAATTATCTCTATCAACTTTTAAGTGTCTGGAGTATTTTTGTGCAAAGATATGACAGACCATTCTTAGTCTGGCCACTTGTGACATTTCAGTGTCACTGGAGTGGATAAAAAACTCCAATCCAGTCTGTGGAGTTAGCCATTTTACTACCAGTGTATATGATTAACCATTAATAGTCATAGTGCCAATTTTTATTAGACACTATGGCAAATATTTCAGCAACATACTGCTTTAATTGTTATGTCATTTTTTAGTAATATAAAGGTTATGTCATTACCTTTATGGAACTTATTGGTATGTCCTAACTTGTTTTTCTTTTGTGTCTTCGTCATACGATACAAGAGTAGACCTTCACAAGTGAACTTTTCTAAGAAGGAGGGGTTATGGGGTTCCAATACCTCATTATTTCATATTTTCCTCATTATTATTTTTCTATTATTACAAAACACTTGTATGAAGGAGATAACTCCATCTAATCTAACATTGTTTCTGTATATTTTCCTCAGGAGATACAACTTAGGAGTCCTAGATACTTTGACACATAATTATATGGGTATTTATTAGGACAAAGGTTTGTTTGTTTGTTTGTTTAATCTGATCTGCTACTAACAATTTAGGCTGCCGACCTTGTTTACATTTTTTAAATGTACTTTCTTCTGATTAACTGTTTCCTGAGAAGGAACAGAGGCAGATAGTCCCACAGTATTTTGGAGTCTTCTCTTAAAATGGAGATCTCTTGGCACTTTTTTAATGAGTTACAAACTCTAGTGTAGAAGGAATACCTTTAAGTAGGACAAGGTAATTTTTCCCTAAAATATTAAGCAGTATTTTGCATAGGACTTTTCTGTTAAATCTTAGAAGACTTATTTCTGGATTAAGGAATAAATGCTGAGCCGGGCATGGTAGCACATGCCTTTAAATCCCAGCACTCAGGAGGCAGAGGCAGGCAGATTTCTGAGTTCCAGCCCGGCCTGGTCTACAAAGTGATTTCTAGGACAGCCAGGGCTATACAGAGAAACCCTGTCTTGAAAAACAAAAAACAAAAAAAACCCCAAAACACAAAAAAGGAATAAATGCCCTTTTAAAAAGTATTAGGTAAATATCCCCAAGTTGTAAATATATTAAAATCCCTCCAAACCTTGAGAACACAGATATCAAGACTAAAAGTGAAAGACAGAAAGGCAGTCATTATAACATGCAGATACATTTTGTTACATCATTTTCAAAGAGCTAAGCTTGCTGTTACTATTAGAAATAAATGTGCCTGGATTGACCATTTTCTCATTTGAATCAGAGATTAGAGAAAAAGTCACAGGTAATCAACTCTTTGCAGGTAAATGTTATTACTGGTTTTATTGGGTGCACTACACCTCATGCTGCTCTTTGTGTTGTAGTTCCTTCAGCTTACCTATGGACCTTTCAGTTCCATCATCAATGATATTGAACAAAATCCCTATGTCTATCAGATGGCCCCCAAGGACACATCTCTAGCATTGGCAATGGTCTACTTCATACTTTATTTCCACTGGAACTGGGTTGGACTTATCATCTCAGATGAGGATGAAGGCTATCAGTTTCTGTCACAGTTGAGAAAAGAGAGCAAAGGCAAGGAAATTTGCTTTGCCTTTGTGAAAATACTAGGAATGTCTGAGATTTTCAGCTATGCCGCAACTGAAATGGACTACAACCAAATTATGATGTCATCCACAAATGTTATTATTATTTATGGGGAAACAAGAAATTTTATTGAATTGAGCTTCAGAATATGGGAATCTACAGTTATACAGAGAATATGGGTCACCACAATACAACTGAATTTCCCTACCAGTAATAAAGACTTAAGTCAAGGCCCATTCTATGGGACTTTTATTTTTCAACCCCACCATGGTGAGATTTCTGGATATAAAAATTTTGTACAGACATTGTTCCATCTCAAAAGCACAGATGTATATTTACTAATGCCAGAGTGGAAGTATTTTAACTGTGAAGATTCAGCATGTAACTGTAAAATACTGATGAATTACTCATCAAATGCTTCATTGGATTGGCTAATGGAACAGAAGTTTGACATAACCTTTAGTGATATTAGCCAAAACATATACAATGCTGTGTATTCTATGGCCCATGCAATCCATGAGTTGAATCTTCAACAGGTTGATAATCAGGCAATCGAAAATGGGAAAGTAGCCAGTTCTCACTGCTTGAAGGTAGAGTTTCTTTTATTGGATGATGTTTGGTGTCTTCAATTGTATAGTCATTTAGTGTCTCTCAGATGTCCAGACCTAAAGAAATAGGAAATATTTTGCAAAATATATAAGTTTATGACAATTTTTCCTAAATAAAAAGAAAAATCTAGTGATTGTTATAAATATGATTGGTAAAAGAAGTAACAGATTATCAATGAAAATTTGTGGGTTTTGTATAAAGCACTCAGATGTCAGCTCAACCCTTCCAATATTGGATATAAACAGTCTTCCCCATTAATTTTCTCCATGATAGGAAGGTTTTTGTCAATGGTTTCCATTACTTTATCCAGTGAATATGCCTGCAGTGCAGGCTCTGAGTAACTTACTTGGTTTTCTGAGAGTAACTAAACATGAAATAGTGTTGGTATTCAGTTCCATATATATGAATGTGTTTATATGTGTGAATACGTATTTTCATTGTGTATATATACATGTTTTACTCTTTCTATCTGAGTTTATATTTGTGTTGCTTTGAACATAAAGGATTATTTCTTTGTATGACTGTGTAAGAAAGCTACAATTTTTCTATGTATGATTTTCTTATTAGAAGTGTGTTTATATATGTGTGTTTATGTTTCTTTGTGTTTTTGTCAGAGTATGTATCTTTGTGTACACTTGTATATATTTTGTGAGTGTTTGTATGTGTTTTTATGTATTAGTGTCTGCTTTACTGTTTATGTGTCTGCCATTTTTTGTTGTTGTTGTTCTCAATTTGTTCTTTGCCTGTCTTTTTGTCGTTAGTTGTGAACATACATTTCCCTGTGTGTCAATATCATTCTGGACTGGTGCTTATATATTTATAACTCTCCCCATGTGTTCTCCCTCTCTTTCTCTCTCTCTTTTTCTCTCTATCACTGTCTCTCCCTCTATCTCTATATCTCTCTCTGTTTGTCTGTGTGCCAGTATAATTTCATAGCTATTTTTTAGTTGAGTGCATATATGTCTTTTATGTGATTGAATGTTTATATATGTATGTGAATGTGTATTTATATTTGTGTGTAATTAAATATATAGCTGTATTACATGTGTGACTAGGAAAAAACCTGTGCCTCTCTCTCTGTTAGTGTGTGTGTGTGTGTGTGTGTGTGTGTGTGTGTGTGTGTGTGTGTTGCATACATGCATTTGGTTCTGCATTTTAGTCTCTTTGTCTTTGGTACTGTTCACTGAGAGAACTGAAATTCTTGGAATATCATAATTTCATTTATCCAATAGGGTTTGTTGTTTTTTTTGTCTCTTTCATTCTTTAAATATATTTACCTTTACTATGGAATCAGAATGAATTTTATGACTTGAAAAATTGGTATATACAATATAGTGCAATGCTTGTATTTTAGGTAAACTCCTTTCTGAGAAAGACCCACTTCACTAATCCTCTTGGGGACAAAGTAATTATGAAACAGAGAGCGATACTGCAGGAAGACTACAATATTTTTCACTTTTGGAATCTCTCACAACACCTTGGTATTAAGGTGAAGTTAGGAAAGTTCAGTCCATATTTTCCACATGGTGAACACTTTCACTTATATGTAGACATGCTTGAGTTGGCCACAAGAAGTAGAAAGGTGAGTGCATACTAACTTACTGATTTATAATCCACAGCAGTAAGCACTGTCAAGTGGATACACATTAACATTATGAAATCAAAAGTTTAGTAACATCAGGAACCAATTTCTAGGTTCCTATATTATGTTTATTTTGACATTTTCCCCAATACTTTGAAGGTTCAAACATGCATAAAATTTACCTATATCACATCAGAACCATTTTCTGAAATTTAATGAATACTAAACTGTTCTTCACCACAGTTTGATATTCTTTCCTTTAAATTAAGAAAAATATTTTTTCACTTTGTTGGTGTTATTTCTCAGTAATCTACTACCTTACCTTAAACCTCTGGAACAGGTTGATAAGAGAGAGACCAATGTTACAGTTAGGAAACACTAAGAGTCATAATTGCTAACCCTTGTCATTTTACCCCCCAAAATGTTTTCCTACACAACAAAAGGATAATTACCATGTTCACTAATGAACACAATTACAAAAATTCATATTCACAAAAACATGACTTTTTAAATTGAAGAACCCCATATTTTCAATTAAGATGAACAGAATTCCAAAGGAACGTATAGACAGCACTAAAACATCAGACAAAGAAATAGCTATTAACACACCTCAAATATAGCAATAACAGCAACAAGACAAAACCAACAAATAAGTTTCAGTTATAATTGAACACTTGTGTTAAAATTCTCTAAATGAATTCAAAGACAACAACACTGGTTTATTAATTTTTGTTTAGACATTCCTTATTTGCCTGCAGAGGGTGGGGAGATACATTCACATACAAGAGAACATTTCTTTTTGAAAAAATGAGGAAAACTTTATAATGTGCAGTAAGAGGCAAAAAGTAAATTTGAGAACAATAAAAATTTGAGAAATTTTGAGATGGATATTTATAGAATAATACTTGAAATAAAAAACCTACCCCCCAAAAGGAGAAAAAAAAACACATAAGAGAAAGTTCATTCTCTGACCACAGTGAATTTTTTTTTGAAATTGTGAATTTTTTTTATGTATTGAAAATAGTGTGTTACTCTCATATCATAGTTAATACTCTTATTTCCCTCCCAACTGCCTTTTCCATCAGTTACACTTTCTGTTACTCATTAGGAAATAACAGGATTCTATGGGAGAATAAAAAAGTAAAACAAGATTAAATGAAAATTAAACCATCATAATAGGACAAAATTTTCATAACACATTATGATAAATAGACATGAATTCGAACTGGAAGAAAGGACCAGGAAATCGTACTTCATATCTCAAATATTGACTAGTAGTGATTGAAGCATGAGGTAATGATAGACAATTGAGTGATAGTTATCCCCTTTTTCAGTACTAAAAATAATTTATCTTTGAAACTATAATTCAAACAGTAAATTCTATATTCATAATATCTGGAATTATTGATGCCAATTATTTATTCTGCACATACATGTGAATAATTATAAGAAACCTCTATAAACTATTAATGTTGAACTGCAAAAGGAATTCCTTGGACATAATGATGTAATATGTCAATGGGAATTCTACATAAAAACCGTGAAATAGACTGCCCATTTCAATGCCAGCCCAAACACAAAAATCTTGTAATCAAATACTGCTGGTATCTTCTTTGATCACTGTATAACCCTAATATATTTCTCAATAGCAAAGGACAGTGGGCAAATTTTTGTGACCCAGAAAAGTTAGGTGGAAATTAATCTTATATAAACTGAATGACCTCAGGCCTTGGGAGCATAAGTGTGAAAATAAAATCAAACTGACATTTGTGCCCAAATTAGACCAACTCATTGCTTCCTCTTGACTATTCTATCTATAATGGTCAGGATTTCTTGATGTTTCTAGGATGAGACCAATTCTCCATTTTCCTTGCCAATATATCAGAGTTAATAGTCCTCCACAAATGCTGATACTCCTGGATTACTCATTCTTTTTCCTACACTGGATTTTGTCAACACTCTAATTATTCAGCCAAAAAATTATTAGTTTTTGGAGCTGTGCTGCTTATAACATATTTAAGGAATCACTACTTGACCAGAAGTGATACTTAGATGCCCCTCATATATGTCCATGTGGCACACTGCATGGGCATATAAAACATCATTTATCACAATGTACTTTAATTTTTATATGAAGAAACATTAAGTAAATAGTAAGGTTAATATATGTAGAAATTGATTATTTTTACCTTTGTGCATTGAATAGGGCCTGATGTGTAGTAGGGCTTTTGTGGAAAAAAAACCTGCAACCATATTTCTAACATTCAATTGGTATACTTCTTAATGGAGGCTAGAACAAAAAATAAATAAACAGTATTTATTATCAGTGTTCATTTTTGAGTTGTATATTCTACCTCTTTTCTTATTTTTCACATTTAAAGGATCAGTGCATAACCTACTCCAGGTAATGTAGTAATTGAGAATTATCTTTTGACATGCATTCTTTCTCCAGGCATTCAGAGATCTCAGCCTGAGCTTTCACTGCCTGAAGCATCAGTTTTTATCAGGTCATCTTAAGCAGTGCTTTATGCTTGGGTTTTCCTTCTCTATCGAAATTTTCCAGGTCCTATTTTATTAAAGTTGTTCTCTAAGAAAAGGTGATCTTGAGTTTTGTTACAAACCTCTATCTTAATTGTGAGCAAATGAATACATTAATTCATGTTTAAAAGAGATGTAAAAATCAGAATTTTATAGCTCTATTCATGATATAAAATTAGGGTAACAATTTGAATAAGCATGGCAGTAATCTGAGTATACTATTATAAAGGAATATGTCTATAAGAAGTACAAGCTGATTATCATTTGGCTCTTAAAAAAACATGAAAGCTTTTACCTTAATACAAGTAAGACACATACAGCCTTAATACTAAACCTCTCCTTATATTACTGCTGTCTATTACTTTTCTATAGTAGGAAATTGAACCTACTGTGTGTTTGGCCAGTTCCTATGCATGAGATATACTCCCATTTTTAGTGATTTTTTTGTGACTTTTTTCAATTTTTTAAATTGGATATTTTATTTTTTGAATTTCAAATGTTATCCTCTTTCCCTGTTTCCTCTCTGTAAACCCACTATACGATCCCACCTACCCTGCTTTTATGATGGAGCTCCTCTACCCACTTAACAATTCCATTCTCACCAACCAAGCTTTCCTTTACACTGGGACATCAAGACTTCATAGGACCAAAGGACTCTCCTCCCATTAATGCCAGATATGGCCACTTTAACTCCTTCAATACTTCCCCTAACACCTTCATTGGAGTTCCTGTGCTGAGTCCATTTGTTGAATGCCTGCATCCACATGTGTATTGTTCAGGATCTGATAGAGCCTCTAAGGATCCTGTCAGCAAGCACATCTTGGCATCCACAATAGTATCTGGCTTTGGTGTCTGAATGTGGGATTCATCTCCAGTTGGTGAAGTCTTTTTGTGGCCTTTTCTTCAGTCTCTGCTCCACTGTTTGTCCATGTATTTCCTTTAGACAAGAGCAATTCTGGCTTAAAATTTTTGAGATGGGTATGACCCTTCACTCAACTAGAGTGCCATGGCTTACCTCTGGATATAGTCTTGAAAGGTTCTCCCTCCACATTCTGGGGTATTTCAGCTAATGTCATCCCTATGGGGCCCTGGGAGGCTGTTGTTTTCCTGGCATCTGGGACTACCTCACTACACAGTTTCCCATTGCCATTTTCTACACACTGCTGTTCAGATTCCAGACCCTCTGTACATCTCCTCCATCTTCTCACATACTGGATTCTTCCCTTATTTTTCTACTCAACATCTTCTCTTCCTCCCAGGGAAAATTTATTCCAGGGATGCAAACATAGTTCAATATATGCAGATCCATTAAATGTAATACACCCAAAATATAGAATTACATTATTTTCCAAAAACATTCAGAAATGGCTTTTAATCAAATCCAACATTCATTCAGAGAAAAAGAAACAAAACAAGTCATAGAACAGAGGGAACATATATTGGTATTAGAACATTTCTTTCACAAACCAATCAATAGTACTATAATACATGCAGAGAAAAAAATATTATCTGTGAAAGTCAGAAATATTATCAGGTAGTTTTTGTGGTTCATGTTTTTATCCAAGCACTTTAGACACAGAGATCTGAAAATCTCTATCTGTTTCTTATCATTCTGCCCTATATTGTGAGTCCAAACCAGCCATTTGTGATAAGGAGATAATACTTTAATAAATTATATAAAATATAAAAGTATGCAAATTTTCCTTACTCTAACTCAAAATAGTCTTTATAATTTTACAAAAATATTAACAAACATTTAAAGATTATGTTGGGGAAAAAAGTTGATTCTCATCGTCACTGGGAGTATTAATCTACCGGAACTTCATGGTACGACCCTTTTTCTTTTTCTTTCTTTTTTCCCCCCTTATTCCAAATTCTACATTTTTGAAATTTATTTTTATTAGATATTTTCTTCATTTACATTTCAAATGCTATCTCAAAGCCCCCATAACCTCACCCTGTTGTGCTCCCCAACCTACCCACTCCTGCTTCATGCCCCTGGCATTCCCCTGTACTGGGGCATATGATCTTCACAATACCAAGGGCCTCTTTTCCATTGATGACCAACTAGTCCATCCTCTGCTACATATGCAAGTAGAGACACAGCTCTGCAGTTTACTGGTTAGTTTATATCATTGTTCCTCCTATAGGGTTTCAGACCCCTTTAGTTCCTTGAGTACTTTCTCTAGCTCCTTCAGTAGTGGTCCTGTGTTCCATCTAACAGATGACTGTGAGCATTCACTTCTGTATTTGCCAGGCATATGCATAGACGGACAATATCAAAAACATAGGAAGAATTCCTGAAATCTTCAATCCACTTCAAACAACCTAATTTTTGTCCAGCTTTTTTCAGTTTGTGCTGCCATTGTAGAGCATTTTGACTTCAAGTAACACTCAATATTCAAGGTCACTACACATCTATTTATCCTTTTCAATGATATTAATCCAGTGTCTGCATGTTCCACTCTTTTCATAAACAGTCTTTCATGCTTTGCAATGCTTATTTATTCAAGGTTATATTTGTTATCTGTAATTTAAGGACATATTTTTTTCCTGTTTCAAATGTCTTCCAATACTAACTTGCTTTTCTGTTGCTCTAATTAAACTTTAATAATAAGTAGAGTAAGTAGGAAGGAAAGGTTTGGTATATGGGATATATACACTCATGAAAAGACAAGTGTGGATATTGGGAGACTGGCACTAAAGCATAGATCTTAAAGAACAAGTGTGTCCAGGAGGAATGGAACCTGGGAAAGTGGATAACATGTGAAATGTAAATAAAGAAAATATCCAATAAAAAAGACAGAAAAACAAAGAACACCTCTTACTGGCTCTGCTGCCCATAGAGAGAAAGGCACACCTATATCAATTACCAATTAAGAAAACGTTTCAAACACATGAGGACAGGTGAATGTTGGGGGAGAAAATATATCAATTAAAGTTTCCTATGTCTGTTTACAAAACTTAGTGCCAAATTGAAAATAATAAAATAAAAACATCAGGTTGCAATCTCTGTAGTTTTTGCACAAAGCTCACTAGCAGCTCCTTTTCCTGAATTACTAGACATTCAGAAATTATCCAACATTTCTTCAATGTCATTCTGATATTCACAGCTGGCCAATAAACAATAGAAAATATAAAATGTATACCAGTAGGTATACATAAAATAAGCTTATTAAACTTTTAATGGGTTTATAAAAAACATAAAAGAATATCTAGAACTCATTATCAGCATGTGTCTAATCTTCTTCTCAGATGCCATCCTCTGTGTGCAGTGCAGATTGTGGTCCTGGATTCAGAAGATTCTGGAAGGAGAGAGTGGCAGCCTGCTGTTTTATTTGCAGCCTCTGCCCTGAAAATGAAATTTCTAATGAGACAAGTAAGTGTTTTCTGCTCTGATAAATCCTACAAATATATACATTCCTCTTGTACCACACTGAAATGATGAAGTCAACTAAAAGGCAACTGCAAACATAAAATGTATCACTTTTATAATTTAATAGATGTAGGCATAAAAATCAATAACATAACCCCACCAAAAACCAACAAATACATTAAAAACAAAACATATATACCTTGTGCCTTGTGACTCACTCATTTGTAAATTCATGGCAGATTACATTTTCACAAAGAAATACTTTAAAAAATAAAACTCAATTTGAGGGAATACCCCCAGAAGACTTTCCAAATAATTAATCAACTGTAAAAATACATGCACATTATATTTTAGTCACAATTTTAAAAAGAATTAATTTAGTCATATTTCCTGAGTATGTCTGTCTTACATATTATTATGCTTACCATGTACATATAGGAGCCCATGAAGAAGCGATTATAGTATAATAATCTACTGGAATGGATCATGAGACTGATGGAAACAAAATACATGTTCTCTGTAAGATTAATATAGAATACAAAAGTATTTGCAAATTTATGAGAAGCTGCTAAGTATGTACTATTCAGAGGGCCATGTTAAAAACCAAATGTGATATGAATCCAGAAAGTATGGGATAAGAGTTGACCAATGATGTTAAATATATGATGAGACTCATGTTCGGTATATTAGATACCACAACAATTACTACAATAATAATTTAGGGTTGACAAAATGCATAAAGTTTATAGTTAGCTTTTCTATTATTTTGCCTTTCATTCAATGTAATGAATTAAAGTTTTAGAACAAATATTATGCCTGTGAGATTATTCAATATTCAAATCATTTGTTGCCAAGGCTTACAATCTGAGTTTATTCCCATGATGCATGTACCAGGGCCAAGCAACCTATTCAGAAGTTGTTTTTTGAAGTCATGCATTCCAACATACACTATGCATAAAAATATTTCTTAAAATTATTTTACTAAAAATGTTTAAGATGTAAAAACAAATCAGAGTTAATATTTACATCAATGAATTCCACAAAAGTATCTAAAAATTATTTTATTGCATTAATTGCTTATGTGTGTGGGATAGATAAAACATGTACAGGTACACATATGAGCAAATAATACCCCTGTCTGTACATTTACATACACTTATGAGACACCTGGAATGAGTGCTTGGATCTGAACCCAGGCTCTCTAGTAGAGGAAAGTATTCTATTTATAGCTAATCCAACTTCTTTGGCTTTTAGGCAACTTATCAAATAATAGCTAAACCCAAATGCATTGTTGTAGGTAAAAATTCTGAAAACCCATGAAGTACATCAACATTCTCTGAAATGATATTAAAATTAAGTGCAAATTCATTCATAGTTGATATTGTAGCCATGATGGGAATTGCAACTTAGGAATGGGGTACGATTGCTTCACACAAACCATCTGGGTTATCACTCTTGTTCGAGGATTCTTCTGTTTTATTGCTCATTCTATTTGTCCATACTGATTTCATCACTGAGTACATTCACAGACACTGAATCGGATAGGAATGGAGATGAGGCAAGGATAATGTGCTCAGCATTCCATATGAAGAAGGAATCAAGGTAAAGGACTTACTACAAAGTATCTACAGAGGCCTCTTTTCCATCAGTGATAATTTTAGTGCATCTCTTAAACAATAATCAGAACTTAAGAAAAAAATCAGAACTTTAAAAAACTTTTTTATTAGATATTTTCTTAATTTGCATTTGAAATGCTATCCCGAAAGTTCCCTATATCCTCCCCCCCCCCCGTGCCCTCCTCCCCTACCCATCCATTTCCACTTCTTGGCCCTGGGAATCCCATGTATTGGGGCATATATAGTTTGCAATAGCAAGGGACCTCTCTTCCCAATGTTGGCCGACTAGGCCATCTTCTGCTACATATGCAGAACTTTTGTTTACTTATTGACAGATGAGGATACATCTGCGGGCTTATTTGTATAAAGTGTTCTGGTTTTTAAACATTAATATTTTATTACCTCTCATTCTCTACCTGTTTATATTATTACAAGAATCACTTAAAGTCAATAGTGCAATTGTTACATTTAGACAGACATACATATAAATACACATACAAACACACAGCCAACCTGTTCAATTCAGTGTTGTTTCTATGTCAATGAGTTTTAGCTAGTGAACTCTCGAGTACATACTACAGGTCTTGTCCCAGTAGAAGTCAAAGTCTCAATGTGTCATAGGGAATGAACTCATAAAAGTCAATGATATCGGAAAACAGTGAGTGGAGGGTTTTGTATTTTTTAAATAACCCAACCACATAGTGGTTTATGATTGTATCTTTTTAAATTAAATGATCTATTTGATATGAACATAGTAGCAAAAAGGGGTTTAGGAAATCTTTGTTTTTGATAACATTATAAATGACATATTCAACAAAGTTAAATAGACAAAGAAATAATTGCTTGGTTTTATTTTCCCTTAAATATTTAAGAACACTATGAATTGAAAGCAATGCTGTGCAGCAATGCCTTTCAAATTACATTCGAGTATCAAAGGCAGCATTGCAAGGCTCCTTTCAACTGCTTTACTTAAAATTCTTTGTCAATAAATTTCTAAAGCAGCACTCACCAAACTTTCTTTGGATATCAGATATGGACCACTGTGTGAATTGTCCAGAATACCAGTATGCCAACCCAGAACAGAACAAATGCATTCAGAAAGCTGTGATATTTCTAAGCTATGAAGACCCTTTGGGGATGGTTCTTGCCTTAATGGCCTTTTGTTTCTCTGCATTCACAGCTCTGGTACTGTGGGCCTTTGTGAAGCACCATGACACTCCTATTGTGAAGGCCAATAACAGAACCCTCAGCTATATATTATTGATATCACTCATGTTCTGTTTTCTCTGCTCCTTTTTCTTCATTGGCCATCCTAACAGAGCCACCTGTGTCTTACAGCAAATCACATTTGGAATTGTATTCACTGTGTCTGTTTCCACAGTTTTGGCCAAAACAATCACTGTGGTTCTGGCTTTCAAAGTCACAGACCCAGGAAGAAGGTTGAGAAACATCTTGGTATCAGGGACACCCAACTACATTATTCCCATATGTTCCCTATTTCAATGTATTCTGTGTGCAATCTGGCTAGCAGTTTCTCCTCCCTTTGTTGATATTGATGAACACTCTCAGCATGGCCACATCATCATTGTGTGCAACAAGGGCTCAGTTACTGCATTCTACTGTGTCCTGGGATACTTGGGCAGCCTGGCACTTGGAAGCTTCACTGTGGCTTTCTTGGCAAGGAATCTACCTGAAACATTCAATGAAGCCAAGTTCCTGACCTTCAGCATGCTAGTGTTCTGCAGTGTCTGGGTCACTTTCCTCCCAGTCTACCATAGCACCAAGGGCAAGTTAATGGTTGCTGTAGAGATCTTCTCCATCTTGGCATCCAGTGCAGGGATGCTTGTATGTATCTTTGCACCCAAGATATACATCATTTTTGTGAGACCTGAGAGAAATTCTATCCAAAAAATCAAGGAGAAATCACATTTCTAAACAAATATTTGTAGAATTCTGACAAATGAGAAATTGGGACATACCTACCAAATATTGGGTTACAGTGCATGTATCTAGTTTTAGAGTCACTCTCACTGGATTTTGTAGTGATGCCTAGAAGTGTCATATCTACGAATCTTGCATGCATTGTGCATCAAAACTTGCACTCATTCACTTGATTCATTTCCTCTAGGAAAACTAAAATATTTAAATTATTATTACTGTTTTATTCATCATTTTGCTTTCATGGAGATTTCCCCCTGGCAAACTTTGAGTAAAAGTTGATAAGTAAGTTTTATCCATGATCATGTACAGAAAGTAAGTTCTAGGACAGACAGCCCTACACATAAAAACCATCTATCATATGTAACATTGAATTTGACAAATAAGCAAACTAAAGAATCAACAAAGATTAAATCAGACCACATTGTGTAATTTTCAATAGGAGTGAACACATGAGAGACATTGCCTGTTCTCTTCAGCTGCTCTTCAAGCTATCAGACAATGGTCTAAAATGGAAATGTTCTTTTACTGGTCTCAAATACAAAAATATTATCTCCAATGATGAATTAAAGCTGAGAACCCCTGTAATTCCAAGAATATGAAGAGAATGGTGCACCATAGGATAATCAGAAGTCTCAACTAACATGGACAACCAGAACCTTTCAGAGACTGAGGTCCCTGACACATATGCAGCATACGTCTGCCTTGCTTGGCCTCAGTGATAGAAGGCACACCTAACTCGTCAGAATCTTGAGACTCCAGATATTGGGAAGGTCTTGGATTTTGGCAGGTGAAGATATTCTCTTGGAGATGTGGGAGGATGTATGAAATGAGGAAGAGTCAGCGGGCAAACTGGGAGGAGGATAATGACTAGACTGTATAAAAAGATTGGAATTCTACACAAGTTTGTTTTAATACCAGATCTCCTCTAAAATTACATTTATATTATTCTCCAATCTTGAATTTTAATAATATTTACTCATTTTTAAGTCCCTATATACTTCCTGGTCACCAGGTAAGTGGAGAAGCCAGAGGAGAACAGAAAATGGCAAAAGATCAATTGAACTGTACTAGTTGGATGCTGTAAATCAAGGTTCAAGACCTCTATTAAATTAATGAAGAGGACAAATGATTTCTTGTAACATTAGAAAAACCTGCTAAGGTAGACATTAATACTATTCATGGTCTAGACACCCCTATTTCAAAAATTCACATGATTTGATATCTAAGGGTTTGTGGATACTTTTTGATACATAATGCATAGAATATGAAGAACCTTTTTGTAAAGATTTATTATTATTTATTTTATGTATATGAATATACTGTAGCTGTATAGATGGTTGTGAGCCACCATGTGGCTGCTGGGAACTCAATTCAGGACCTCTGCTCACTCTGGCCAGTTTGCTCTTGTAACCGAGTCCCCAAAAAGACATGCATGGTATATACTCACTGATAAGTAGATATTTGCCAAAAAGTACAGAATACACAAGATACACTCCATAGTCCTTAAGAAGTTCAAACTTTAGGAAGGACTAAGAGAGAATGTTCCAATCCCACTTAAAAGGCCAAACAAAATAATCACAGTACACAGCAAGAGGGGGGAGGCAGACAGGAAACAGAACTACCTCAGTTTTGTGTGGAGGGCTGTGCCTGAGAGAAGTCCAGAGAACCAAGAGAATGAATTGAAGTGTGAAGCCTCCAGGGGAAGGAAGTGGGTGGACCCTTAAGGAAGTACTACAGACCTGAGAGCTGAGAGACTCCCAGAACTCAATGAAGGTAACCTTAGCCAAATTTCCCAAAAGTTGGGGAAGATATCTTAAATAGACCATGTCCAGCAGATAGACTTAGCCTCAAGTGGAGGGACAGGCTTATCAACCCAGTGTCAAAATTCCATATATATATCAGAATAATGCATGGTAGGGCCTCAGTAAGAAGATATGCCTAATTCTTGACATACTGGAGGCTCCAGAGAAGTGAGATGCCTGCTGTAGGAGCAGAGGGAGAAGTTGGTAAGCACTCCATAAGAGGCAAGTGGGAGGAGGAATGGGATGACTAATAGTAGGAGGGGGATTCAGGAAGGTGTCCAATGGCTGGAACAAAGTTAATTAAATAATTTAAAGAAAATAAAGAATGGGGCTAGAATGATGGCTCAGCTGTTCAATACTTCTTAATCTCATAGAGTACACTAGTTAAGTTATAAAAAAACATAATTGGGAATCACAACGCTTTGTAACTGCCTTTCTAGTGTATCTTCTGACCAATCAGGCCTCCATAGGCAGGCAGTGGATTAATATGCTACACTGACACACAGGTAGGCAAAAATACATACACGGAAAATACAAATAAAATATATTATTAGAAAAGAATTACTATCCTAACTTCAAAGTAGTAAGGCATAAAGAATTAATTCTACCACACTCTAACTTTAGATTTCTTAACTCCCACAAATGACAAGATAAAGCTCAATGAAATTGAAGAGCCAAATCAAAAACAAAAACAAAAACAAAGTTCTAGTAACCAGAACACAACAACAAAAACCCCCAATAAGTTCAAATAATAAAACAGAATTGTAATAAACAAATATATATATATATATATATATATATATATATATATATATATATATATATATATATATATATATAATTAGATAAGAGTGTTGAGGCCTGAACTCCAGTAGGGTGGGTGCAGGGGCTGTGCACTCTCCCAAGTGCCCTGCAGGACTTTCCAAGTGATCTTGGGACCACAGGTGAACAGAACACAACATCTGTTCCAATCCAATTGCGTGGGACTTGAGACAGCAGCTGGGAGATAGACAAAGGAGCAGACCAGGGCAGCTGGGACCTTCCAATCGCCACTGCAGTAGTGCCAGTCTCCGCGGGCCCAGGGGCTGTGCACTCTCCCAACAGCCCTGAGGGACTCTCCAAGCGATCTTGGGTCCACGGTGAGCACAATACAACATCTGTTCTAATCTAATCCCGTGGGACATAAGACAGCAGCTGGGAGATAAACAAAGGGCCAGACCAGGGCAGAGGGTTCCTTCTGTTCTGCACCAGCGCTGGGTCTCCTCTGGCACAGATGGCAGGAGGCAAGCTTAAGAACAGAAGCAACAGAAACCAAGGGTACTTGGCATCACCAGATCCAAACCCTCCCACCATGTCAAGTCCTAGATACAACATTACACCAGAAAAGAAAGGCATGGATCTAAAGTCACTCCTCATGATAATGATAAAGGACAATAAGAAGGAAATAAAGGAAAATGCAGATAAACAACTAGAAGCATTTAAAGAGGAAAAACTTAGAGCGTTACAGAAAGACAATACCAAACAGGTGATGGAATTAAACTAAACCATGGAGGACCTAAAAATGGAAGTAGAAACAATAAAGAAAACCCAAAAGGAGATAACCCTGGAGATAGAAACCATAGGGAAAAAATTAGGAACTATAGATATGAGCATCAGCAACAGAATACAGGAGATAGAAGAGAGTATCTGAGGCATAGAAGATTCCATAAGGAGCATAGACACGACAATCAAAGAAAATGCTAAATGCAAAAAGATCCTAACACAAAATATCCAGGAAATCCAGGACAGAATGAGAAGACCAAACTTAAGGATAATAGGAGTAGATGAGAAGGAAGACTATCAAACTAAAGGGCCAGCAAATATCTTCAACAAAATAATAGAAGAAAACTTTCCATACCTAAAGAATAAGATGCCCATAAACATACAAGAAGCCTACAGAACTCCAAATAGGCTGGACCAGAAAAGAAATTCCTCCCGACACATAATA
>LR755311.1:0-10997 GCA_902729485.2 Mus minutoides
GTGTGTGTGTGTGCAATGTGTGCAGTGCTTGTTTCTATGAACAACCTTGGGTGTCATTCCTCAAGTACCAGTCATCTTTCTCTTTCTAAATTATGATTTATTTTATTTTTAATTGTGTGTATGCTGGAGGAGGATATATATATATATATATATATATATATATATATATATATATATATGAGTGCAGTGCCCTCATTGGCCAGAAGACACTAGATCCCTGGTGCTGGAGTAGGTGGCCTTTGTCTTACTCCATCTCTAGGGACATTCCATTACCAGGGAGTGCACTGGGCTGGAACCTGTTACTGGGAAGGTCTAGAAACTTGTTGACTCATTGTCCTTGCTTTAACCTAGGTGACTAGGCACCTTCTAGTTTCTGACTAGCTTACCTGAAGCCTGGAGTTTTTTAACTGACTTGTCTGGATTTGTCTAGTGCTTAGGCCTAGTCTCTTAGACAGCCAATTTGGAACCTGTCATGGAGTCAGCCTAGCCTTCTCACTAGAATGAAAGAATCTAGGAGATTTGGATTTCTGTCATCATCTGTCATACACTAACCCAACCTCATTCCCAGATCCTCTCTTCACCTTCTCCACAAAAGTTAGGAACTATAAATATCTTATTTTCCAACCTTCTTTGCACTATGAGATCTAGAAAGAACTCCAAAACTTCTGGGAAGGCTACTCTTCCAATAGCAGAGCCAGACACATCTCGTATTGCTTCTGTGGCCAGCAGAGGTCTAAGAGAACTGCCCTGAGCATGTACCTTGTATTAATCCTTCTCTTCGGTCCCATGAACAAGAAGATTATCACACTGGGCTTGTCAGTCAGAAGGGAGTCTATCCCTGGAGGGCCTGACACAGACAGACAAGCTTCCTGCAATAAAGCCAGCTTCCTGTTGATCTCTGAGAGAAAGCAGGAAATCCCGTTGCACTGAAGCATTCCAGTAAGTCTGACAGAGGGCCCCAAGCCTCAGGTGGCATGGAGCTGGTGCAGCCTCCTCATTTCCTAAGCAGAGAGCTCTGGTAACCAGGTATCAGACTCCTGATCTTAGAAACTGTAACTGCCACTTTTTAGTTACTGTGCTTGTGAGAATTTGTGACAAGCAATAACACTAGTATAGTTCTTTTCTGCCTGATCTCCACTGTCATGTGCAAGGCCATGTGATTTCAAAACTCTCCTAGCCCTGACTTTTTCCTCCTCTCAACCAAGCTCTACAACTATTCTCCAGACACATTTAAGCCAGAAGGGGAAAAATGCCAATCCATGCTGACAGGCTTTTCTTCTTGTACTTACAGCTGAAATGGTTTCCGACTGACCAAGCAAACCCCTGAAAGCAGTATATGCAAGTTTTTCAAGCATTGGCAAATATTTCTAATAAATACATGATGTTTCAGATAGAAGAGAAATAGCTACCAGAAAATAATCTAGTGCCGTGAGGGCTGGGAGGCTGGGTAGGGTTCAAATATAGTTAGAATATATATTGGTTAGGTCAGGATGGTTATTGTGGGGCTCAGGGAAGGAACATCTAGCAAAGCCTTTGACAGTGGGAGAAGAAAAGGGATGCATCGGAGGTTTAGGGGAGGAGAATAAATTACTTGGGATCTAGGAGCAGAGCGAAGTATCAGTCAATCAAATCACGAACAGCCACAGAGCACTTGGTGTGAGGCCTGGGGATTTGCTGGATGCTTTGGCAAGCAAGGGTGGAATGAGGCATCTATAGAACTTATTCTCTGCCCCAGGTTCTTATGAGCATCCTGCTGTGGATGCTGCCTGTACACCATCCCACTCAAGGGACATAGTGGTGTAAGTACTGGTTCTTGTCAACTCGGAAAAAACCAAAGGCACACCCCAGCCGCTCTGTCCTGCCTCCCTCCCAGGTTACTTACTGCCTTTGGCAGCAGCCTCAGGTAAAGCCACATTCAGAGAGCTGCTATGCAGGGGGAGAATCTAGGTCAAGGTCCTTCAAGAATGTGCTATGTATAGCAAATCCAAGGAAAGAGAAATGATTTGACAGGGAAGGAGTGCCCTTCGGCCTTTGATGCACAATCCTGGAAGGCTTCAGGCCAGATCCACCTATGCCATGAGAAAATCAACTCTGCAGAAAGATGAGAGCAACGATATAATCTGATTCCACTGCGGACCCAGTCCGTCCTGTTAGAGGTGCACAGAAGCTCAAAGGGCTGGATAAAGTTCCTTGGGGAAAGGAGTCCTTTGATCTCTTCAGAGGGAATTGTCTCCAAAGTCCCCCCAGGGTGCTGGACAAACCTCTGCAGTGGCAGGAATCACTGAGTTTGCCTAAGGCTTGGGACCTGGACATTTTTGTTTTTCAATTTTTGAAAAAGTCAGATTTACAAAGATTTCATACACATACAGTGAATTTGCACTTTCTCCAAGAAGGCTTTGGTAAAGATTAAGGGGTGGATGTCTTAGCCATCCCTGCTGGGAAGACACAGCACTTCCTGGCTCCCCCAAACTTCTACCTCCCCCCTTTTGACCTTATCCCTTTATTGCTATAGTTTTAATATCTGTCCCTCAGTTCTAGAGCATCACATAAATAGAGTGTAAGAGAACAAAGCCCTTTCTGTCTAATATCTTGGCTTTAGCATGATATAAAACCAGGTTCTCAAAGCTCTAGTTTCAATGCCATCCTTCCTGGCAAAGTCATCTTTCCTTCTAATCTAAGGCTAAGAAGACAAACATCAGTGGTCTTACTTAACAAGGCTCACTGAAGTATGGCAGGAGTCTCTAAATTAAACCTAAAGAGTTATGAGCAATTATTTCTTCAGGAATCTATTTTGATGGACTTGCTCAGGCAACCTTCACAGCATAAATAATAATAGTATTATTGATGTACACATAGTAGTGTACACAAGTACTGTTCTATTGATTAGCACTTAGAAATATGTAATCCATTCTAATAAATAAAGATTATTTATAGACCTATATTGTTGCTTTAAGGGACCTGAAAGCCTAATTTAAAAGATGGTACATGGCAGAGTATATTCACACATGGAATTTTAGGCAAGCTGAGGCAAGTGTTCAAGAGTTTAAGGCTGGCCCAGACTATATAACAAGACCTTGCCTCAAAAAAAACCAAGGGTTTCAGATGTTGCTCAGTGATATGAAACTTATATAGCATGGAGAAGGGTCTGGTTCTGATGAGATCACCAATAATAATAATAAAAAAAGAACAATATAGAATTCAATTATAGGATGTGGATGCTGAAAGGAGACCCAACATGTAGTCTACCACCACAGCATTTCACCCTCTAGGAATCTATCTGTATATCTAAAACTATCCAGCCTTCCTGTGGTTTGCTTTTTTTTTAGCAAAATCTCAATTGTTCCATTTTACCAATGAAGACTTGGTAGCTAGACACTGGGATGAAAGCCTGTTAGCTCAGAGAGGTAGAAAAAACACCCAGCTGACCTTCCTCCTCACCCGTATCCTAAAAGGAACCTCCCTCTCTAATGCCATCTCAAAAACCACCCCTCTAAATGAATGTCCCTCGCTTCTACTTCCTGTGTGTCTGTCTCTCTGTTTGTCCTCCTGACTCCCTCTTACTCTCTATGTTTTTTTTCCTATGTTCACTCCCTGACAACTGCTCCTCCTCTTGACCTATGGTTGACTTTGCTTAATCCTGTTTACAATATTCAAGCAGAAAGCTCTTGGATTAAATGTGTGTGCTAAGGCTGAACAACAGCCTTAAACTAAAAACACAACTAAAAACAGTTTTTTAAAGCAAATAACACAATCTCGGCGTTCACAGTGAGAGCAAATATCCTGTTACACCTGTGATATTAAATCATTATTTCCCCTTGGGTAGCATGCTGTAACCCAAACAGACACGTTAGAAAAGTACATGAAGATAGCCGGTGACAGGAACCTGAGGGCAGCTGGGGAGAGGACAATACTGCTCATCCATGGGCATTTAAATCGAAAAGATGAGTACTAATAAATACATGTACATGGGTTTGACTCACTCCTGAGCCATTATAATGAGATGGTTTTTTTCTGGAGTAGTCTTCCAAAGCATCCAGCTAGCAGGAAAAAAAAAAAATACTCCTAAGACTTCCTTCTTGCCAATTCCATGTAGCCATGCCTTCCAGTTGCCCCCCCCAACACACACACAGTTTCCCTTTGTTGTATGGTTTCTTAAACTCTCAGTTCTTGCTTTAAGGCATTCCTGTTGGACAGGCAGAAGTGGCAGGGGGCTAAAGGGACTCTTCTATAAGAACTTTCAACCTTAACAGGTAGAAATTTGCATTATGACCAGCTGTGACTTTCTACAGTGGTCTCTGCAGCAAACAGAAGCTTCTTTGATGCAGGGTAAGAGCTACACTTAATCTGTGGGCACAAATATAAAGTATTTAGACTGTAGCTAGGAACTGTGCTGGTTAGAAAACCAGCAGAAATAAGCTCTCCTATAAGACCCATGACCTCACTAGGCCTGAGTAGTCAGCTAGGTCTCTAGCACCAGGCATGATTTCCTCCTACTGAGTTGACCTTGGGTCCAATTAGACAGCTTTTGGTTACTGCCCNTTAATCTGTGGGCACAAATATAAAGTATTTAGACTGTAGCTAGGAACTGTGCTGGTTAGAAAACCAGCAGAAATAAGCTCTCCTATAAGACCCATGACCTCACTAGGCCTGAGTAGTCAGCTAGGTCTCTAGCACCAGGCATGATTTCCTCCTACTGAGTTGACCTTGGGTCCAATTAGACAGCTTTTGGTTACTGCCCGGATATGTGTGCCATTACTGTATCTTTAGGGATATCTTACCATGATGGTCATTGTTGTAGTTCATAGAAATCACAACCAGATAGGACTATAGATTGCTTTCCTCCCTTGACAACTTTGAGTTTCTTCTGATACTTTAAAAGCTAGGCCACAGGAAGGAGGCTCTCAGGTCATATAGAGCTCAAATATTCCAATCCGTGTGCCTTATAACTTCAACAATGGGGACTCACCTTCAACAGGTAAGAGGCTACCATGGACAATAGTAATATTGTTTGGAGAGTTTCTTTAACTACTCTAATCAATACAATGGAAGTTTCTCATACCAGGTACTGGGAGTTTTGTTAGGTAATCTATGGCTCTTCTGAAGTGCATTATCAGCCCAAAGGGCATATATATATATATATATATATATATATATATATATATATATATATATATATATATATATGTGTGTGTGTGTGTGTGTGTGTGTGTGTGTGTGTGAAATTATAGATATATGTATATATATTTATATACATACAAATATATGAATCATTATGTGTATTGATTTGGATAGAAATGGTCATAGGCTCATATATTTAAATGCATGGTGGTGCTAGAGATTAGGAGGTATGGCCTTGGTGGAGAAAGTATGTCACTGGGGGTGGACTTTGGGGTTTTGAAAGCTCGAGGCAGACGCAGTGTTCCTCTCTTCCTGCTGCCTACCCATCCAAATGTCAAACTCTCAGCTACTCTCCAGCACCATGTCTGTCTGCGTGCCTTCGTGCTCCCCACCATTAGGACAATGGACTAAACCTCTGAAAGGGTGAGACAGCCCCAATCAAATGCTTTCCTTTATAAGAGTTGTGGTCATAGTGCCTCTTCACAGCAATGGAACAGTGACTAAGGCTAACACACACACACACACACACACACACACACACACACACACACGGATTTAGGTAAATATCGTATGATTCTGTGAGGTTTTATCACACATCCTTAGTGTTATTTGCCACTCCTTTCTCCCTCTCTTCGTGTAGTGAGCTCTCCTTGCCCATTTTTTCCACTCGTCCTTGACCCCACCTGCTAACCTCACCAGATTCAATGGTCCCCATTTTTAACTTCCCTGGTCTCTCTGGTCACTGCATGCCATGCATTCACATCTGAAGATCTGGAGATGGGAAACACCATTGAGAGAGAACATTCAGTGTTTGATTTTTTTCCCCTGGATTTCAGACCAGAAATATCTAGAGAGGCCACATAAATATTTTTTAGTTACATATCTAGAGAGGCCGCAGTCTAGAGAGCTGTATCACATGCTATATTTTTTCTTTGCATATGTAGTTCATACATGTTTGTGCTAGGTCTTAGTGTCTCATAAAACAAAGGCTCTTGAAAGATAGGTTACATTCTTTTCTAGCCAGTCAGTTTAGATTCCATGCTTCTCAAAAAAGCCCCATAGTTGCCTGTGTGCATCAAAGCCTTGGCACGGAGGTGAGCAGGTATAGTACCAGTGTCTTGGGCAGGGGAGAAGACACTGATTTTCCAGCGCCCAGCCCCACCAAGAGGCATTGTCTGAGGCTCTTTAAGAGGCAAGAGAGGTTCTGGAGACTGAACAATATTATGACATTTCCTCCATATTCTTATGCCTTAAAAGGAAAAGGAGCCTTTTCAAACCAAGAGAGAGCCAAGTGCAAATGGGATAAAAATATATATATATGGGAACAAGTCAGGGAACACAGCTTCTGACATTAGGCTTTGAGTGAAGCAGCTGAGGTCAGGTGAGTACCCTAGTTCCCACAGCCAGAGCATCTTCTTAGTGTGTCCTGGGCCATTTTTTCACAACCTTTCTGAGGCACACTGTAGCGACTGGTCCTTCTCTATATCCTTTCTAATACAGAGCCACTCTGTAAATATGAATTCCTGAGTGTTTGTGACTAGTCTGAAGATGATTTTTGAAAGAACAACAAGCAAGTAGTTACCAAATCAGGCTGCTCCCGCCATGCCCACCTCTTTTGTTTCTGATATAATTACGGTGAGTCTGGGTTACGCGTATGTGAACATCTTCTGCTGTTGATTGTCAGGCAATCAAAGAGCATTTCTCGCCCCCACTCAGACCCATAATTTAGAAGCTTCTTTGCAGTGACACTCTATGCAGCTTAATTATAATGTTCTTCACTCCAAAAGCTATTTAAAGGATCTGGGAGCCGTGCGTTTCAGTCCTATCGTTCATGAACAACTGAGAAATCCATGTGTAGCTGATACTCCCTTGAAATTTGATAACTTGCACATGACTTTTAACAGTACCACTTTGTACTGTATAGAATGAATATTATTTTTAAATAAACGTTTCTTTCAGTGAAAATATCTTCTGGTGTAGCTTTACCGTTTCAAAGTTGTCCTCTCCCATACATACCGACGGTAAGAAAGCCAGTCAGATTTTACGGCCATGTACGGTCTGTTTTCAGAACTTTTTTTTTTTTTAAATGGAATTCTCAAACCCAAATGGGTAGGTGTTTGAATTCAGTGCTGAAATAAAGAAATGCTTTTTCTGGATACATTCTCATCTTTGCTGGCAGTGACTGGTACCAACTTGCTCTTAATTATCTCCATTCAATGCTAGTCATAACCGCCTGCCTACTCCACACTCAGACAGCCCTGCCCACAGGCTCCTCCCAGCCCCCTCAGGCTGAGTCATCTGCCTCTGCTCTCTCTTCCCCTCCAGTCTCCCCACCACCCTCTCCTCTTCCCACTGTGTTTCCCTGTTTCACTTCCTTGCCCTTTTCAGAGGGACACTCTCAAACTGCCAAAGCTTCTTTTTTCTGTTCTCAGCATTGTGCGTGCTTGAAAATCTGGAAATGTTTTTCCAGCTTGTGCTTCAAACTCACTGGCACCCATGTTTACCAAGCTTGTGTTTTAAGAAGAATAAACTTTGAGAAACTAGAAATTCTTCATGTTCACTCAAACATGCAAATATGAAAAGGCGTTATTAAGGAGCTCCCATGCAGGCAAGGACGAGCAGGCCCAGGTCGTGCATGGCAGCACCCAGCTTACAGCAAGCCCCCTTCTTTCATTTGAAATGATGGCTTTGAAATGTTGGAGCTAAATCTGGATTAACCTCCAGACACTGCTTTCTTAGGCTTAAGGCTGACCGAGGGCTCCTGGACCATGTAGAAGGCTAGAAGCTCCGAACCCTGGAAACCTGTACCTATCCTTGCTCAGCTCAACCTACGGCACAGGCATGAAGACTCTCCCCACATTCTCTATGCTTCCTTACTTTATCTAGCATCTTTAGGAAGCATCTGTGAAGGTCAAGTTCTTCCTGTGTTCAGGGCAAATCAGTCCTGACTAGTTTCTGTGCAGTAGAGATTAGCTGTCACAGCGGTACTCAATGAGCAGGGGAAGGAGTCAGCTCCAGTTATCCCTGCCTTGACACTGTACAGGCCAAGGAGTCATTCCTCTACAATCCCATCAGAGGGGGTTTCTTGGAGAAGTGGAACCTCTCCTTTCCCTTTTATCATTTGGTTAAGCCTCATAACAATGCCCACAGAAATGCGTCATTTTCTCCATCTGAAAAATAGGGAAACTGAGGTTCAGAAAGGGCATCACAAACCTTAAGTCAAATAAATCATGGAAACTGAGGCTTCCACTCACCTAGCACCAAATGCTGATCAAGCCTTTAGCTGCCTTCGGTCATTCACACTATCCTACCCCCAACCCCACCCCAGTGCTTCTGTTATTTGAGTATTGATAACAATAGGGTTAGTTTTCTTCCATAACAAAGACATAGGATTTTCAGTTTCTTTTATACTTTTTTTTCTGCTGTTTGAACCTGCTGTTGTATTCATTTGGTGGCAAGGCCACCCCTACCCCACAAAACAGAAGTCACTGGGTCCTAATAGCCAACGGGTCTACTGGGGATTCTTGTGCTCTATCCTGTCCACTCCAACCAAGCTCAGGAGATGTATATTGCTCGATTCTACTTTACTCAGAGTGAGGCAATCTGCTTTTAAACAAAGACCAACTTATGTCTCTAACCTATGCATCAGAAGTTAGATGATGAAAACTGGGAGACAGTCACCGCTTCAAGTTCAGTGGGACTTGGGAGAACAAAATGGATAGACGAGGCAGACTAAAGTCTCACACGTTAGTCAACTTATTCAGAGTCTCAGAAAAAATATACTCTGAAGGTTAAGAAAAGTTGAATTAGTAGAGTTCTCATGAGTTTGAGCTGTCAATAATCACAAGGAAAAGCCAGCCGCACATGGCAAAAGCAAATTTTTTTTCATAGAGGAGCATAAATACATTTAATTTAATAACATCAGTGGGCAATAATGAGTAATCTAAAGCAAACTCACTTCTGTCCACAACACCTGGGAGGAGCACCAACCATATTCCAAGAGCAATTTCTTGGTTTTGAAGAAACTGAGGCCACAAGACTGTTCTTTACTTGGAGTGTTCTCCCAGGCATTCAGAATTCTCCTCACGGGACTCCCTTCTTGGGCCATATCCAGACTGCATTCTCGTCCCTGGGAAATGGATGGAACAGGTGTCTTCATGGTTTGAATATTTCTACCAAAACCCACACTGCAACCTAATCACCATTGCAAGACACGCGAGGGGTAGTAACCTACATGAATCTAAGATCCATGATTAAATGAAGCTTTAATGTTTGGGGCTTTAACATCGTGGGACTGTGGCCTGATTAGAAGAAGGAACATCTGTGCTGTGTAAAGGGATCACTGTGGCCTGAGAACTTTTAAGACCAAGTTCTCAAAACAAAGAATGTTTATTTGCCCCAGAGGGAATAAGAGACAAGGGCAGGGAATAAGAGACGACGACAGGAGATAGAGGATGAGGGGCAAGAGGAAGAGAACAAGAGAGAGGGGCAGGGGTATTTGTTTCAGAGAAAGAGACCAAGGACTACCTCTGGAGAGGAAGGAGACAGACATGACCCAAAGCAAAATGGTGGTTTACAAAGGTAAAACGGGAAACCCTATGTTAGGATGAGGTGTTTAATTTTAATTGGACATGTTAATTAGGGCAGCCAAAGGAGATTTCAATTGCTAGACTTCAATACTTTGATCCCTGGACCTTGATAGTCAGCCTCAGAAGGCACACACCCTGGTGGCTAACTGCAGGAATACAATCTAATGGTTTTTAACAAAGCAGAGAGAATGGGGAGAAGGACAATGCCTGCCAGAGCCGTGCTTGCCATACTTGGGCTGGCTAGAGTCCCTTCCCTGTGGTCCTATCCTACCATGTAGAGTCCCCAGTCAATCAATCAGATTTTACACTTCTCATCCATCAGAACTCATAAGCCAAGTAAACTCATCTTCATTAAAGACTTCCCAGAGGATGGATAGGAGTGGCATACAGGTGGATATGATCAAAACACACTGTGTACATCTACAAAATTCTCAAAGAATGAATAAAAATACCATTTCATAAGATTATCTATAGTATTCAGTTATAGGAATAGACAACCTTCTTTCAATTCTTCAATTTTATGGATTTCTAGCTATATTAAATTAACAAAAATATATTGAACACTTATCACATATCAAGTATTGGGTGTGAAATGGGGGGGTACAGATGAGACTCAGTTCATCTCTCAAACAACTCATTCTATAGCAAAAGAGAAGTGGGCTAGAAGATGGTGAGATGTCATTAGAAATTTAAATTAGAAATAAACAACTTTTTTTTTCAACTTTTATTAGATATTTTCTTCGTTTACATTTCAAGTGTTATCCAGAAAGTTCCCTATATCCTCCCCCCTCCCGGCCCTGCTCCCCTACCCACCCGCTCCCACCCCTTGGCCCCGGCGTTCCCCTGTATTGGGGCATATAAAGTCTGCATAACCAACTTCTTAAAATCAAAATATGGCATACAGATAGAATGATTAGTAATGGCCAGTTGGTGGGTTAAGTGACGCACCAACTGAGCCTGAGCTGAACTTGAGGGATGAACTAAAATGTCCAGCCAAGAAGCAAAGGGCTTTCTAGATAGAAGGAACACGATCTCTGGATAGGCAGAGAGAACATGATGGGAGCTGTAATAGTGGGGAACAACTCACAGGCCTGCTGGCAGCCATTTATCAGCTCTTAGTCAGCAAGCATCAAGACAATGAAGGAGTTGCAGTTTGGGAACCCTGAGCTCATGTTTAAGAATGATCGTGAGCTAAAACTATCCAGTGGAAAAAAGACAGCCTTTTCAACAAATGGTGCTGGCACAACTGGCAGCTATCATGTAGAAGACTGGGAATTGATCCATTCTTAT
>LR755311.1:11203-49626 GCA_902729485.2 Mus minutoides
ACAAACAAACAAACAAACAAACAAAGAATGATCGTGGCTATCTCCTAAAGCCTCTCTTTAGCTTGTCCTCACAGGCCGCTGCTCAGTTCCTGTGTCCCTAGTCTCTGCTCTGCTGACAGCATCATTCTTACTGGGTTTTGTCCTATTCTTATGGCCTCACTGTTTCATCTGCATTACTTCCATAAAGTTTCCATGTCTGCATTAAGTCACAGGGTTAGGGTTAGGCCCTCCACATATGGATCTGAAGAACCACGGCTCCTGTGCTGTTGGAAAGCAAGCCAGAATAGCTACCCCAACTCTGGTGGCCTTGGCTCAGCTGCCTCACACACAAGACAGTCATTGGACTTCGCTCATATCACTAAGGGTTCAGATGTGGGTTTGCTCTTGGTTCATTCTGTGGGACTGAGCTTGCTGCCTTGACCACATGATATCTTCAAGAGATCTGTCATTGCTGCAGATTCGGGCTTTGCATCCATCCCTTGCCAGTCAGTTAGTTTGTTAGTTTGTGTTATTATTTTGTGGTATATTTTGGGTTGTTAATTTTGTTTTCTTATGTTTGCTTGTTTGTTTGTTTTTATGCGTGTGTGTGTGTGTGTGTGTGTGTGTGTGTGTGTGTGTGTGTGTGTGTAGAGCTTTTGGTATCCCTTATAGAAATTTGGCAAGTACTTATCACTGGGCTCAAGGAAGCAGGCTCAGATAAGAATATTCTGCAAGGATCAAGAGGAATACAGCCAAGGAAGGTATGACTTCCCTTTTGTCTTGGTAATCCTGCTAAGCCCCCAGGCCCAGTGACTTGGGGACTTTGTTTATTGCTGTGTTTGATTATTGCCTGGTGTGATCTCTTTGATCTCTGTGTTGTTTAATCACTTTGTCTTTGATCTAAGAACTGACCCTATTCTCTGCTAGTAACTAGAAGGGTATAAAAGCTGGCTGGAAAAAAATTTAAAGCCACTTCAAGTCTTAGCACTGGCTGGAGTCATGTTTGTCTAATTGTCTTTTTCTTTTCAATCCTCATTCCTGCCTTTGGGACACTGTTGACTGAGCTGGCTTGGTCAGTTTTTGAGATAGTCTTGTGTAGTAGCCCAGGCTGGTTTAGAAAACTCAGATAACACTATGCTTTAATACTTTAAAGGAATACAAGTTTTTCATCATCAGAAGATCTAAACACAAATATGCTCATCCTTCATAATGCTAGATACACTAGACTCTGATTTAAACTTCGTTGTCATAGTTATTGAGTTTTGTGTTGCTTGCCAATAAGAACTCACAGGAAGGGAACCTATGCCTTCAACTTGTCCTCTGACCCCCAAGGTGAGCCATGGCAAATACCCACATGCATATACATATGTGCATACTAAATAACTAAAGTGTATTTTTTTTATTAAAAGTATTTTTTTCAAAGAGTACTTGAAGAGGTTTGCTGTTAGCTCAAGCAGCTTTCTAGCCCATGGGCATGCAGCCTGTGGCAGATCACTGAATAAATTCTCAGACAGTAGGGATGCTAACTCACGTTTCCTTAGAGACCAGGAGCCCTGCCCATTTGTTCATTTGTATATTCTTAATATTGTCCAGTTCAGCTAGATAGATCGACTGAACTGCAACCATGTTTTTAAATGACTTATTCTTAGCCTTAAATTTTCTCTCTAGAATACTATAGAAACTCAACAAAAATCTTAAGTGATCATTATCCTCAAGTAATATAAAAATGCCCTGTAAAATACCACCCACTTCTAAATGAATGTACTTATGCATTATGATAAACATACCACATGATATGTTTTCTAATTTTGTTTCCATGCAATTTCACACTATTAGAATCATTTATAAAGAAGCCCAATTATAGTTTAGGTCAGGACTAACACTGAAGGAGAAAGAGAGGGGCAGGGAGAGAGGGAGAGAATATGTATTGAGTTTAAAAGATAACATTTGCTAGAGAATAGAATTCATAGCCTAATTTCCAGCTCCTTATGATCTTATCCCAAATGTTCTTTGGACAAAGCAGAAGGGACAAGGAGGATAGAGTCCCTGTTTCATTTTGAGATGATATCGGGCCTCAGCAGCATAGTCAAGGTCAGGCGTCTCAGCTATCAATTTCTTCCTGCAGACCAATAAAGGTAAACTCTGCTCCAGCCCTGGAAAGCTTTTATCAGGCCCTTGAAGCTTCATGTTGGACCCACACCCCTCACCACTAACATACCCTTAGAGTGAGATAAACTATTGATTGGAATTTTTTTTTAAAAGTGTATGCATCTATGTACCTTGTGCCCATGTGTGGCCCTTGTGCCCACAGAAGCTAGAAGATGGCACTGGATCCCCACAAACTAGAGTTACAGACTGTGAATCAATTGGGTCCTTGGAAAAAGCAGTCTGTGTTTTTAACCACTGAGCTGTCTACCCTGCTCTTTTCTACTGGAATTTTGTTTGTTTGTTTGTTTGTTTGTCTTTGTTTTTCGAGACAGAGTTTCTCTGTATAGCCCTGGCTGTCCTGGAACTCACTTTGTAGACCAGGCTGGCCTTGAACTCAGAAATCCACCTGCCTCTGCCTCCCGAGTGCTGGGATTAAAGGTGTGCGCTACCACGCCCAGCTCAACTGCAACTTTGCCACTGCTGACAATACAACTATGTGTAGACTGTAATTGCAGCCAAGGACTCAATTGCATAATATACATGATGTTCCCTCCAGAATTTATGATCCAGCAAGCAAGACAGGCTGAGACATTCCATCCTTAGCACCTCTGACTGGAGAAGTCAGATGTCAGTCTATGACAGGAATGGAGGTTGAGTGGAAATCTGAGAGGCTTGATGACGCTCTATCCTAGGATGCAGATTGCACTTGAGTATTACCATGACAATGGTTTTGATGTCTGGATCTGTAAAGTAATCTTATCACTGCACTATATACATTTCTATAAAAGTACCAGAACTCTGTTCTGATAGTTATCTCATCTTATTCTTAAGCTCTAGGAATGAGTCCTTTGTCACCCTTGTTTATACCTAACAATAAAGAGTTTGGAGACATGACTTACTCCAGGCCAGGCAGCTAGAATACACCAGGCCAAGACAGCAGTCCACATCTGCCCAGTTACAGTGTTTTCCATGATAAAAGGAGAAAATCTGTACTGAGCACATATGCTACATTACAGATGAAGAAATGGAGGAGATACCAAGTGGTTTCCCTGTTTTTTAGAATTCATGAGAAAGTAAGAAAGGTTAGGAGGAGGGGTGAGAGGGAGGGAAGGAAGAGAGGGAAGAGAGGGAAGAGAGGGAGGGAGGGAGGGAGGCAGGGAGGGAGGGAAGGAAGGAAGGAAGGAAGGAAGGAAGGAAGGAAGGAAGGAAGGAAGGAAGGAAGGAAAGAAGGAAGGAAAGAAGGAAAGAAGGAAAGAAGGAAAGAAGGAAAGAAGGAAAGAAGGAAAGAAGGAAAGAAGGAAAGAAGGAAAAAAAAGACCAGAGATATGGGGTTCAAGAGTTAACAGTACTGGCTGCTCTTCCAGAGGACCCAGGTTCAATTCTTAGCACCCTCATGGTGACCTATCTCCATGGGACCTAATTCCCCTTTCTGGTCTCTGTGAGCACTGCACAGAAATACACACAGACAAAATGCCCATGTGCATAAATTAAATTTTAAAATAAAAAAAAAAACACAAACAAAACAGAAAACCATCTTTAAAGACAGCATCCATAGAATTAGGAGTATTTCAAGCCAAATTTCTCCCAGTGTCAAGATGTCTGTATTTCTTGCCTGTGTTCTGGTTCTCTTGTATCCCTAAGACAGAACTTTATCAGAAGACTTAATTAGTAACTCAGAATGTATCTGCCTTCCTCTATACGACAGAGTTGTGCTTGTCTAGAAGCCTTTCTTCTTAATTGCTAATTAATTATATATTTCAAATTGTTTGTAATATGTTTCATTTGAAAAGTATAGTGCTCTATTGGTGGGTTGCAATTAAAAGATTATACAGTTCACACCACTGAGTTAAGAATAACTAATAAAAGATCCAGCCTCAAAATCACAATAGCCTTATTCCAAAAATGTTAATTTGTAGCTCATTCTGAACAACAAGAATTCTATCAAATGTTTTCAAATTTTGTTAGAGAAAAATATAGAGAACACAAATGTTGAGCAAGATTCCAAAAAACAATTTAGGGGCACAATGAGTTACATCCTTCCCACCCACCTTCTGGGGAGCAGAGACCTTTCTGTAGCTTATATGTAAACTATGAAAATATCATCTTTCTCCATCTGAGACTAGAAGTATAGCTTTTATCCATAAATGTTGTTTATGAGCTCATCCCTGTTTTCAAATTAATGGACAAATATCCAAGCAGGCTCATTGCTGGAGGAGATGGAAACCTGATACCCCAGGTTGGGTTAAGCAAAGAGTGAGATAGATAACCTTGTGCTTAGGGCATCACAAAGGTCCCACACAGCATGAGAAGTTGCTGGGTGGAAAAGCAGAATGTAATAACCATTACATTTGTTTTATAATTCTGAGTTTAAAGATCTTTGCATGCACATGCAGGCGTGCGTGTTTACACTTGTACACACACACACACACACACACACACACACACAAAACCATCATCATCTTTGCAGTGGTTCAAATTCCTGCATGCTGTCTTAGAACAGGTCAAGGTGATACCCTTGTCAAGTGACCAACTATGCCTGACAAATTGTTTTTTATTTAGTACATATAACAGTTCCATTTTCTGAGTAACGGTCCTCATGTGAGTCAGTGCTCAGCACTAAGGTGCAGGGGAAATACATTCACTTTTCAATCGATGCCCAAAGAATAAAAGAACTGGGAGCAGCAGTCCCAGAACCCAGTTTTCATTTCTTTTTTTTTTTTAAAGATTTATTTTATTTATTATATGTAAGTACACTGTAGCTGTCTTCAGACACTCCAGAAGAGGGAGCCAGATCTCTTTACAGATGATTGTGAGCCACCATGTGGATGCTGGGATTTGAACTTATCACCTTCGGAAGAGCAGTCGGGTGCTCTTACCCGCTGAGCCATCTCACCAGCCCCAGTTTTCATTTCTAAATTTGACTTTGAATCACTTACCTTGAAGTTAGGTTTCAAAATATGTAAAATCAAATTAAGTCATATGCTTCGGAAGGTGTTCTAATGACTGAAGGAAATAATGCAGACAGATTACCTCTTACAGCAATTGGAGTCATTATTTGGACATTTGGGTGATAAGAAATGAGATACTTTATTTGATGAACTTTATTAAAATCCTTCACAGATTCCCCAAAGCCATTCATAATCCATTCATTCATTTGTCCACCAATATTTACAGAATGCCTACTGTAAAATCAACAGTATTAGATGTGGAGAAAAATGACTTTGTAGCAAAGCTTTAGGACGTAAGATACTTCATGTCCATTTAGATTATAATCTCTAAGTATTTTTAATGTAGTGTACAATTTGTTAACCTAACCCCAACCTTTCCTCCCTGGTGTCATCGTCATTTTTGACTGAGAATAAGATAGAAACTGGGAGTGTCTATTTTACAAAATACTTAGTAATTTTCAGAACTGAATGTTTAATCATTTAGGGGTTTGAGGACCATGAAATAAATGTGAATGTCAAAACCACTCAACAAGAATATAAGGTCATCTTGAGTGGCCGTCCCCTAGCACTTTGGCCCTTCTGAGTGCTGAGTGCATACCATCTGTGCACCACCACCCCCCTTCCTCCCAATCTTCAGTCACTCCCACCCTAGGCTTCCTGAACTTCCCTCTCACCTGCCCAGTCTGGATAGATGCCTTCCTATCCATTCAGTACTGCCCACTTCTCACGCTCTCTGAGTTGGGTTTTGTCAACTTGACACAAACCAAGACATAGCTCGCAAAAGTAAGTCTCCATTGAGAAATTGCCTCCATCAGACTGTCCTGTGGAAATTTTCTTGATTGCTGATTAATGTGGGAGAGCGTAGCCTACTGTGGGTAGAAGGATCCAGCCCACCGTGGGGGAGGGACTAGCCCATTGTGGGTAGGATGGCCTAGCCTACTCTGGATGGTAAAGTCCAGTCCAGTGTGGGGTGGAAGGGCCTAGCCCACTGTGGACAGTGCCACCCCTAGGCAGGTGGGCCTGAACTGTGTAAGTAGCTGAGCCAGTCAGTCAGGTGAAGTAATCCAGGAAGCAACACCCTCCACAGTCTGCTTGAGTTCCTGACTCCAGGTTCCTACCTTGGCTCCTCCTGCCTACAGGCTCACCTATAAGCCAAATAAACCCTTCCCCTACATGGCATTTAGTCATGGTCTCATCACATTAACAGAGAAGCAAACTAACGCACACAACTATAGCGAAGTGTCAAATGAGGCCAAGTTTGCTTTTCCACATCATTTGAAATGTGTTAATAGGGAAACTGATTCACAGTTAGAGTGGTGTAATGGTTATTCTTGACTGTCAGCAGGCTCTGGAGTTGCCTAAGAGACTGTCTGGCACCTTCTAGCAGTGGCAACCCAGATACAAAGAGGTCTGAAAAAAATGTGATGCTGATTTTATGTCTGCCTAAGTTGCTTGGTGATGAGAGTCCTGGCCTACTGCTGCCATTGCTGATGCTGCCATCTCCTATTGACATGAGAATCTTGGTCTTGCAACATGGAGTGAAGTGTGGCTTACAAGAATCTTCTAAGCCCCAGCACCATGCTGGGACTGTTGGGTATCCAGCTTTGGGGACTAGCAGTTACCAGGTTCTTAGTCTCTCTGGTGTTAAACGGCAACAGTTGAATTAACCCCCTATCATGTAAGCTAATTTAATAAATCCCTTTATAATATATGTTCATTCTGTTGGTTCTGTTTCTCTAGAGATACCTAATATAACTGTATTCTTCCAATTTAGGAAACTAATACTTTTATAAGCATAATAATGACCCAGGACTTTTTTGTTCATTTTATGTCATTGCTAACCTGACAGAGCATCATAACAAAGCATCGATTGATATAAATTCTGCCATCTTTTTGTAGAAATGGGCCCTTGCAGAGATTTTTTTTATTCCAAATCCAGATTTAGTTTTGCCCCTAAGAGCTGTCTTCCCCTTCCCCTGGACATATGTAATTTTGTCTTTTGCGCTGTGAGCTCTAGACAGCTGAACCATCTCTCCGCGCTTAATTTTGGATGCAAGATTTTCTTCTTGTTCCGGTTTAGAACAGCTCTTATTTGGAGGTAGGTAGGTCTGTTTTGTTTTTTGTGGGGCTTTTTTTTTGTGGATTTGTTTTGGTTTGTTTCTTGTTTTGCTATCTGTGATGGTTTGTATGTGCTTGGCCCAAAGAGTGGCACTACGAGAAGGAGTAGCCTTCTTGGAGTAGGTGTATCACTATGAGTGTAGGCTTTAAGATCCTCATCCTAACTGCCTGGAAGCCAGTATTCTGCTAGCAGCCTTCAGATGAAGATGAAGAACTCTCAGCTCTTCATGCACCATGCCTGCCTGGATGCTGCTCTGCTCCCACCTTGATAATGGACTGAATCTCTGAACCTGTAAGCCAGACTCATTTAAGTGTTGTCCTTATGAAAGTTGCCTTGGTGGTGGTGTCTGTTCACAGCAGTAAAACCCTAACGAAGACAGAAGTTTGTACCAGGTATTGCTGTGATAGGCCTGGCCATGCTTTCGTTTTGAAGAATATAGATTTGGGGACTTTGGATTTGGAAAGCAGTGGAATGCTTTAAATGGAGCTTAATGTGCTATCCTAGTAGGAATATGGAAGACTTTATAACTGAGAATGATTTGAATTGTGTGGACCTGGCCCAAGAAGTTTCAGCAGAGAATTTCAATATGTGGTTTAGAGACTGTTTTTGTGGTATTTTGGTGAAGAATGTGGCTGCTCTTTGCCCTTGTTTGAACAGTCCTCCTGAGGCTAAGATGAAGAGACTCACATTAATTGTACTGACAAAAGAAGTCTCAGAGACGCCCATCATAGACTTTGTTCTCTGGTTAAGTCTCATGAAGAACGTTTTAAACAAGCATAGTAAGTTGAGAAAGGCAAATATAAATTATATGGTTCGAGTGTTAAAGGGGCACCAGGAAGTGAAATGGAGCTGAATCCTGTGTTCAAGGATATTAAATTTAATTAGGGAGTGGGACTTTGGGGGCTAGATCCTACCCAGCTTAGTTTAGATCCAGGCAAGGTGGTGCACACCTTTAACCCCAGGAGACAGGCATGCGGATATCTGAGTTTAAGGTCAATTTACAGAGCTAGATCCAGGACAGCCAAGCTTAGGAAGTGAAGGAATTGTAAAAGAGGACAGTAGTGATAATGTAACAGAACAAGGAGGGAGGGATGTTCCAACTCCTGCAAGCAGCAGAACTAGGCAGCTTGGGCCACGTGTCTCTGACTTTATAGTCAAGAGAAGGAGACTACTGGAGCAATTGATGCTGTTTAGCTGGAGCTAAGAAATTAACAGTGATTAAGAAGAGATCAGCATCACTGAGGTGAAATCTTTTGGGAAGTGTTTTATGAGAGCATAAAGAAGCTGTGTTCCAGAGATAGCCAAGGTTGTACCTCTTGCTGCAGCTGTACTTCATAATGTGTAAAGATCACCCAGGTGGTACTGGCTTTGAAGGCATGAATGGGTCATGAAGCAGCTGAGGCTTGGCACTGTGAGAAGCCATTGAAGGCCATTGGTGAAGGTGCAGCCTCAGTTGCAGTTGATGGCCCAGGACTGAAGGGGTCATGCAAAGGAGTTGAGGCTTGGCACCATGAAGAGAGCCTGTGAGAGGCTATGGGCAAAGCCTAGTTGCAGCAGAAGACCCCAGTGTTTTGGAGATGCCAGTACCATGTAAAGATCACCAAGAACAGCAGCAGCATTGGAGTGGATCAACCTGAACTTAGAGTGCTACAGATGTCAGAGCTGGAGAAGTGACATCAGCCTTTTGGAGGAGTCTAGAAGATCATGTGTAGATCCCAGACATTGAAACAAGAAGCTGGAACATTAAGTTGACTTGGAGACCCCAAGATGTTCAAGATGCCAGAGCTGTGGGATATTTGCTAAGGAAAGTTGCTAACAGGGAGTGGATCCTGCCCAGGAGAAAGAAGTTTGTTACAGTCAACAAAGATGAAAAAGGAGTTGGAGATATGAAGACCACCTTGAAATCAGACATGGAGATGCACCATTTGGATTTTGCCCAGCTGGTTTCCTGTCTTGCTTTGGGGATTATAGTTAAGTGATTGGATGTATCTCAGAAGAGACTTTGAACTTTGGACTTTCGACATTGTTGAGACTGCTATAGACTATAGGAACCTTTCAAGTTGGACTAAATGCAATTTGCATTATGCTATGTATAGGTATGGCCTCCGTAGACGCATATGTTTGAACAAGTCTATGGGGGCCAGGGAGTGGAGTGTGATGGTTTGTATATGCTTGGCCCAGGGAGTGGAGTGTGATGGTTTGTATATGCTTGGCCCAGGGAGTGGCACTACTAGACTCTGAGGTTCAAGCCTCACAAGTAATCTAGTGACATCTGGTAAGTGACATCTGGTAAGTGACATCTGGTAAGTGACATCTGGTAAATGACATCTGGTAAGTGACATCTGGTAAGTGACATCTGGTAAATGACATCTGGTAAATGACATCTGGTAAGTGACATCTGGTAAGTGACATCTGGTAAATGACATCTGGTAAGTGACATCTGGTAAATGACATCTGGTAAATGACATCTGGTAAATGACATCTGGTAAATGACTTCCCCACGTTGCTACATTGCTGCCGCTCTTTTCTGCTTCACACTAAATATGTGCAGAGAAATGTCCCTTAATGCTTTAGAGCACAGTCAAGACCATGTTGTAACATTAAACACTTAGCTATAGATTTAGGGGTAGCTCAGGTACAACCCAGGTGACAGCTTGAGGATACATAAGTTATTTGTGAAAGAAATATAGTAACAGGAGAGATTTCTCATGGTGCTTCCCTGAGGTTGATGCTATTGTCTAAGGAGTGTCAATGAAGAAACTCGGGGAGCTTGGGTTCTAGCTTTTAGATCCACTCTGTCTTCCACACCAGGCACAGGCATCTTGGACATAGGAGTGTGTCTTCACACCATCACTGTCTCTGACAGTGACAGAGCACAGATTCTCTTCATGCTTAGTCACCCACACACAAAGTCTTCCACAACACTATCTATAATCCGGGGAGCTAGCTCAAACAAGCAAATAAATGGCCATGTTTTTTAAACAACCGAGCAGGAAAACAGATAGAACTAGTGAGATTCATTCCTCCCCTTTATTGTAAGGCAGGTTCTATAAATCTCAAATGGGAAAATACATTTTAGCACATACTTCTTAAAAAAAAAAACTACATTAAAAAATATCATCTATTTTTAGAGAATTGGGAGCCAGAGAGTCCTCAGCTCATGCAGCCACGAGGAAATGAGAGCCCAGACAGCTGAATGAACTGTTAGGTGCCTCACACACTGAGGGGGAACCAGGACTATGCTTTATCTCATGAGTGTTGCAATCTTCAAAAGTATGAAATGTTTTCAATTCTCAAATCAAGCTGACAGGGCTTACCTAAGGCCAGTGGAGCACAGGTGTTGACATGTTTTCTTAAAGGAAGGAAATCACAAACAATTGCACAAACCAAATCTGATTCCAACTACCATGAAAACTCAAAAATGCTGCTTTGATTTTTTTTAAGTTATTTTCATTTCGTCCAGTGTTCTTATCCATTTCCCAATTCCTCCATCCACACCCCAAACTTCTCTCCTACCACATTTTACAGTTCACTAGAAGTCACAAAGGATATTCAACTCCTCATTTAGTTTTCTCCAGTGACCAAAGGGAACTTCTTGAAACAGGGAGGTTCAGCACCAAAGCCATTTAACTTCCATTAAACAGAAAAGATGTACCCTGCCTGTCAGACAAAGCAGAGTTGTGTCATTTTAGTGACGATGTCCACAGACTCTCACAAATGACCGGAATCACACAATGCACCCTTCTGCCGCCTGGGGGCTCTCTACTTCTCTCTGCAAAAATTAACAAGAAGCCTTCCTACTTCCCTTTGTTACTTGTGGCCACATTGCATACAATGTCCTTCTATTTGGCCAGCTTAAGCTGCACTTGGTGGGATCAGAGACCCGTGAGCACATTCACACTTAGTCACCTCTTGTTTCATTGTGGAGAGTCACAAATTTACAATCTGGCCTTATTTCCTTTGAGCTAATAATACATAATTAACCTGTCATTGTGACCTATATTTTATAGCCATTTGTACTTTCCATTCCTCTTCTCTAAACACTAGACCCCTAAATAGTTGAAGAGGTATTTGCCGCTGTTTTAACAAGCCACCTGAAGACAAAAGACACCGTGCTTATGAACAAGGCCCTCTTTATTTTTTAAGGCTTATTACATTCACATGCAAGTATTTGCCCCCTTTCCCTATTTTATGTTTGAGATATAAAATGTAGCCACTGGGTCATAAATTATAATTACCTTTCCTTTCATCTAAAAGCATAATGCAAGCATAAAGCTCTCCTGTTCAGGTAATTTCTATAATTTTATGCATAGAATTAATAAGGCCCTTGGTATAATTCATATGTGCAGATTGCATTAACAATACCATCAACAGAAGCCTTTCTCAGAATGGATCGTCACTGAAGCGCCAACCCAGATAACGGAATTAGCTATTAACTCTTCAGGCCGCCTTTACATTTCCTTTATGTGGTATTTTGCACACGCACAGTAATATTGTGCCACTTTTACCAGCTAGTTAAGATTTCTTTGTACACACAGTAACTGAATATATTCATGTCAAAGATAATCATTCCTTTAAAAGGGTTTTTTTTTGTCAGGTATTCATTAAAGCAGGTTTCACATCAAAGTGATTGTCACTAATATAGGGCAAACATCTTCCCCATGTGGCAGGTTTAAATTTTGTATTAATTTCATTAGCATGATATCAAGTCTTCAGCTGATGTCATGTCCTCAAAGCAGCACAAAGGTCTGCTTTACGGATGCACACAGTACGTAGCACACACAGCACAGTGCAATAACAGCCATAGAAACTGTGCTCGTGGGTGCTTCTGAAAATAACGCTTGCAAACACCTATTTCCACCTCTTTATAAATGATGATCCCATTGCCTTCATTCTGATCTTCATAAATTCCTTAATTTTCTAAATTAAGGCTTCTCCCCAGCCGATTCCACCACTCCAGGCTGCGTGAAGCACTGGCATTTTGCTTCGAGACAGGAGGTAACAGAATAAATACAGTGGCAGCTCCTTCCCCCCAATCAGATATGTGAATGCTGGGAGCATTGAAATGGATAGCGTGGGTGACAGAATTTCACAAAGGCGCCTACACAAAGCACTGACCTTCGGAGGGCAAGGAACACGCCAACTTGACTCATTTCAAAGCAGTTCGGAACCTTCTCCAGTTTTTCAGGGTGGGTTTCTGCATCCTCCGGTTTTCACCTCAATCTGATGGAGATGATGGGTTTTTTTTTTTTTTAGAAAGGCGATTTGATTTCTAGGAGGCAGGAATTGAGGCCACAGCTGTAAATAACCTCTTCATTTTCTGAAGGAATAAGGTGGGGATAAAGAACCTGTACATGTCCTCATATAGACACTGAAGATCATTAAATTAACAGAGCATGGATACAGTTGTATTTGCTGTGGGGTTTGGTGGTGAGAGGCCCCGCAGAGAGAACTCAGCATCTCCGAGTTGCACGCTACAGTCTTCTGCCAGAGCTGACCCGATGAAGTTGATGGGTGAATGTGTGGTCCACGTTATTTGTGCACACTGGACTTGCCAGATTGTAGGGGACGGTGGGTTTTGTTTTTGTTTCGTTTCACTTTACTGGCAAGCCAAAGCACATAGCTAAAGTGAGACTTGACTTACAAACTTGTTACCTGACCATTTGCAAACTTAGAGTTGCTTCTCATAATAATATAGGGGTATGTCTTAGCATCAGTCTCTGAAGCATACTGTCTTTATAGCCAAGAATGGTCAATTCTCATCCACAATGGGAGGATTTCTACCATCTTCTATTCCTACTTCTTTTATTGTATATGCATAACATTGAAAGCACCACTTGCTCTAGATAATAGAGTATAAACTAGCAGTACCTAAGCATCACCATGGTCTAATTCTGCAATACTCTTATCATCCCAAAGAAAACTCCATACACTGCACCCTCCATACACTGTACACAGCAGCCAGTGTACAAGGCTCTCTTCCTTACTTTCTACCAGGTACCCACCGTTTTGCTTCCAACCTCTGTTTTGCCTATTGTTGGTGTTTCATATTAATAGACTAGTACAGTATGTACTCTTTGGATCTGGTCCTTTCAGTTCGTGTAATGTTTAGGCAAGATCATGTGTAATGTCTGTATTTATTTTAAAACAATAGGAAGTCATTCCTATTCAACTGGAGCTTAGTCCGATCAATAAGCTACATATACACTGTTTAAAAATATTCAAATAATATTTTTAAAATCATTAATGAGTTGGTGTGGTGGCAGACACCTTTAATACCAGCACTCAGGAGGCAGAGGCAGAGGCAGAGGCAGAGGCAGAGGCAGAGGCAGAGGCAGAGGCAGAGGCAGAGGCAGAGGCAGAGGCAGAGGCAGAGGCAGAGGCAGAGGCAGAGGCAGAGGAGGTGGATTTCTCTAAGTTCAGAGCCAGCCTGGTCTACATAGTGAGTTACAGGGTATTCAAGTCTACATTCCTTGCTTCAACTTAAAAAAGAAAACATTTATGAAGAACTAGAGAAATGGGTTGGTGATTAATGACATTCAACAGTCTTCAGAGGACCTAAGTTGGGTTCCCATGTCAGCTCACAAATACCTTTAATTCCAGCTCCAGGGACTCCAGTGTCCTCTTCTGGCCTCCTCTACCACCTGCATGTACATGGTATATATCCAAATATATTTTTAAAAAATAAGAAAAAATTAATCTTAAAGGATCATTAGTAAAAAAGTAAAAACGTTCGGTTTTTTTTCACAGGCACCCTGGCTTGATTGCATGAAATTGATTGCCTTTTGGTTAAAGTGCTGGGAGAAATGTTAACGACTATTTCCTGTCCCTTCAAATCCTAAGTGCCAGAGACTGCCTACTGTGTTTGTAAAAATGAAACCTTCTAGACAGTGGATACTCTGACTCATTCTGGAATACTATTGGAAATGTGTACTTAAAGTTTCTTTTGTTGAATTTGGTTTTGGACAGTTTCATGCATGTTTAAAGTGTTCTGATCTAATCTCTCTAGTATCCCTGTCACCTTCTTTCTCCCTACAAGTCCCTTCCCCGTGCTCCTTTGGGGTTGTGGTTTTATTTTGTTTTGTTGTTTGTTTTGCCAGTATAACCAGGGTCTCTGTGTGCCCTTGGCTTTGGAACACTTCCCTGGAACCTGGTGAGCTCCTCAGTGAGTACACACGCAACTGAAGACTACAGCTGAGCCTCCTCCAAAATATCCTTCAGTATCCAACAGCTCAGAAGAAGTAGGACCCTCTGGGCAGCCGCCTCAGTCTATGATTGACTGGTGAAGGGTGCAGTCCGCTGTGGGACCACTGCAGGCAGCCTCAGCAGCTGGAAAACATGACGTCATTGGCTGTCCATTTCCAGAGGGTAGCGTCTCACACTCTTATCTCCTGGCTCTGACGTTCTTTCTACCCTCTCTTCTGAGATTCTCCCACTTTTCTGCAATGAATGGATATGTGTAGCTGTTCAAAGTGTTAAGAATAAGTGATGGCACTCCCTTCTCCCAAGGCATTAAGAAAGACGGGGCAAAAGATCCTAAGAGCCAGAAGCAGAAATAACTATTAGTGAAATCGTGTTTTCAGAACCACAACAGGGCAGTTACACGTATGAACTGTCAGGCACTTCAAAGTGCGTTCTGATCTAATCTCTCTAGGACCCCTGTCATCTTCCTTCTCCCTATAAACTCCTTCCCCACGTTCATTTGGGATTGTTTTGGTTTTGTTGTAGCTGTGGCATTGTTGGCAATTGATGGCAGCTGGGAGAGGTAGTTGATTTTGTTAGGGACGCTGTCCCTGCGAGGTTGCCACGGTCCAGTAGATGGCGCTCCGTCTATTCAAACACTGAAGATACTAAGTGGATTCCATGGGGAGTGAGGAGAGAGAGTGAGAGAGAAGTGGGAGGAGAAAAGGGAGGGAGGGAAAGAGGGAGGGAGGGAGGAGGGAGGGAGGGAGAGAGAGAGAGAGAGAGAGAGAGAGAGAGGGAGAGAGAGAGAGAGAGAGAGAGAGAGAGAGAGAGAGAGAGAGAGAGAGAGAGATGAATGCTCAGCACTGAATAGAACATTTGTGTTAATAAGTGTTCTCGGTGGTCTCAAACTCTAAGGTACACCCAAATCATCTTGAGTATTTGTTAAAAAGTGGCTGCCATACTCAGTTCTCAAGAGTTTCTACTTTGGTTGGTTTAGTCTAGAAGGAGCCTCAGAATTTACCTAGCAAGATTCCTGGTGATGTGGCTGATGCTGGCTAGGACCAAACTTCACTTATTTTAATAAAACTGTACCTGGGTCATATTTTAAAACATTGTAATAAACCAGATCACATTTCTCCATCTGCCCTTCCCTGTGTAGTGTTCAATAACTTCCACAATTTTAGTGGAATGATATTTTAATCTAAAAGTCAATAAAGAACTGGGTATTGTGGACAAAGCCTGAAATTCCAGCTATTGGGAGGCAGACATAGAAAAATGACCATACTTTTGGGCCCAGCCTGAGCAACATAATAAGTCCAAGGCAGCCAGAGCTTCATAATGAGACTATTCCTCAAAAAGCCACAAATAAAGAGTAAAAGTAAAACATAAGGGGCTGGAAAGATGGCTCGGGGATTAAGACCACTGGTTGCTCTTCCAGAGGAGCCAGGTTTCATTCTGGGGACCCACAAGGCTCCTCACAGCACCTTGTAACCCCAGTTCTGGTGAATTAACACTCTTCTTCCCACTGCAGGCACTGCACATACATGTGCAGGTAAAACACCTATACACATAAGAAAAGAAAGGCAGGAAGATTTCTGAATTCGAGGCTAGCCTGGTCTACAGAGTGAGTTCCAGGACAGCCAGGACTGCACAGAGAAACACTTTCTTGAAAAGGAAAAGCAAACAAACAAAACAAAACAAAAGGTAAATCTTAATTACTTAAATCTAATGTATTAAAAAGATTATTTTTAAAATATAATTTCTTATCATTTTTATTTCTATAAAATCTCATCAAAATCTATAGTTAGAATATAAAGAAAAAATTAATCTTGTCTCCATTATTAAAATTATAACTTATTCATAAAAACATGACACACACAAATATTTCTCTTGGCTTTCTGTTGTGCATGTTTGGAAGTTTAATATTTAAACCATGCAAAAGCAACAAATGAAAGATTTGAAAATTTTAGTGGTTTGAAAAGTTTTACAGCTTAGAATTTTCATTAAAAAGAAAACCTGGTTCAGGGGCACAGCCTGCTGGAAGGGGTACAGCCTGCTGGAAGGGGCACAGCCTGCTGGATGTTCCTGGTATTACAAGTAGAAAAATTCCAGCAGTTATCATTTATATAGTTTTATGAAAATTCTTAACTGCTTTTAAAAAGCATTCTGACCCTGCTTGTAAACGTTAAAGAGTTCAGGTTTTTCTAGTGCTGTTGTCTTCCTCGTTAGGGGTTTTTGAAAAAGTGCTCAATCTTTGAGTAGAAAACATTTTTAAATTTGTATTTTATTATTGGTGGTCTTGGTGTTTCTGTATGTGCAAATGCCACCATGGCACACATATAAAGGTTAGAAGACATGGAAGTTTGTGGAGATGGTTTCTTCCTCCTGCTTTTCACACGGGTTTCAGTCTTCAGACTTAGGTCAATGGGTTTGCCCTAGAGCAATCACCTTTATCCACTGGGCCATCTCACTGGCTCTTAAGCAGAACATGTTTTGAGAGAAATGGTAAGGGAAGAATAGTTTTCTGTCCTCTCAAATCATGATAAGGTTTGACTGTTGAATTCAGCCCAGACCCAGCAAGAAGAATTGCATGCATGAACACACACACACACACACACACACACACACACACACACACACAAATTGTCAATAAACACCAATAAAATGGACTTAGCAACACCTTCACAGTACCTGATACATGTGGGAGTTTAATTAGGAGATACATTTACTTGCCATATTCCTGACCAAGCCATCATTCCAATCACTACATGTCCATTTGCTGAAGCCTGGTAACTCAACAGTAGGAATTTGGGAGAGTTCCAGTCCAGATGTGTGCCGGAGAAATGAACCATGCTTTTGGATGCTTTTAGGCTCCCTGTCAGTCATGTATGGTGGGTTATCAAAATCACACTCCATCAACATTCTTAAAAATAGAATGTTATATGGCTTAGATGAGGCACAGACTAAGAGGAAAACAATTAGGACTTGATGTATTGAGGAATTAACAAGAGAATTAGATGGGCCCTGTTAATGGTCAAATGTTAGAGAAGATTCCTCCTTTTTCTTTCTCCCTTTCTCCCTTTCTCCCTTTCTCCCTTTCTCCCTTTCTCCCTTTCTCCCTTTCTCCCTTTCTCCCTTTCTTCCTTTCTCCCTTTCTCTCTCTCTCCCTCTCTCCCCCTCTCTCTCCTCTCTCTCTCCCTCCCTCCCTCCCTCTCTCCCCCTCTCTCTCCCTCCCTCCTTCCTTTTCTCTCTCTCTCCCCCTCCCTCTCTCTCCCTCCTCCCTCCCTCTCTCTCCCTCCCTCCCTCCTTCTTCTTCTTCTTCCTCTCTCTCTCTCTCTCTCTTCTTTTGAACAATGCTACATATTCATACAGTAGTGTGGACTGGTTAGCACAGGTCAGATAACAGACCTTCCTTGCTTTAACTAATACATGGTGGATTCTCCTCTGGCTCAGTGAAGTCTATAGGAATGGATAACCTCACCTTCTCTTCCATGACCAACAGTACAGCATTATTGACTCATGGTCCTTCTCAAGTCGACAGTCTACGAGGTACCTATCACGAGGACCAGCACCGATGAGCATCTTGGGAACTCATGAAGAACCCTACAATAATTTCTGTGTGAAAGGGGTTGATTTAAACATTAATTTAATATGTTTTGACTGTTTTAAGAATTCTTCATCACTTTCTCTTGCTATGAGTTGTAAGTGCAGGCACTTACTAGCTACTTCAAAACTAAACCTCTGTTAAGGAGTAAGTGTTATATAGAGATGGGTAGACAACCGTTGTGTAGTCTCCACACGCAAACATCTTATTCAATATCAGTGAGAACTAGAGGATGTGCCATGTTCTTCCAATGCCATCTAGTGGAAGACACAAGTGATTTTTATCTGAGCTTGTGTGGATAATCTGCCATCCCTCCTTCCAATTTTTAATTCATAAAATATTACTTAATAAATGGTGCACATCGAGTCACCGACTAAAAATCCACTAAAACCAAGAAGGCCAAGTATAAATCATGTTGAATGACAAAGACACTGTTATGACAGTATGATGTGAAAATACAGGAGGCCATCACCAACATCACTAAATCATTATAGTACGATGGCACATCTGAGTTATTCAAGAAAGAACATTCTAAGGGCAGAATTTTGAAATTTAGTGTAATAACTTCTTATATGCTGATTTCTGTCCTTCCTCTCCTCACTCATCCCCTTCTTCGCCTGAGGGAATGCCTTTCTTTCACATGTTGCCTGATCTCCTCTGTGAGGTTATCTCATCAGTGTGCCTGCAAACATACACCAGATACTCCAGCATGACTGGCCCTCTCATACATCCAGAGCACTTTGTTCTTACATCTCTGTTGCTCTACTAAATCCTACCATAGCATGCAAAGATTATTTGACCAGGTTAAGAACTATTCAAGGCTCTTGGATCTGCTTCATGTCCAGACTTCCCCAGTAGTTAACCTATGACAGAATCCTATCAGATAGCATCCTACTTCAATTTTTTATTTGCACTAGGTCTCTTGATTAGACTGAAAGCCCCCTGAGAATAGAGGCCAAATTTAGTGATACTTCTAAAATTGAGAGAGAGAGAGAGAGAGAGAGAGAGAGAGAGAGAGAGAGATACAGAGACAGAGACAGAGACAGAGACAGAGACACAGGCAGACAGAGACAGGCAGAGAAAACTCATGTGTGTCTATGTACCTGCTCATGGCTGCATGTGCACCTTTGTGGAGGTCAGAGGTTAACCTCTGCTGTTGCTTCACAGGAGCTGCGCTTTTTGTTGTTTGTTTGTTTTGTTTTGTTTGAGACAGGGTGTATCACTGCCCTGGGACTCTCCAAGTAGGTTAGTTTGGCTAGCCAATGAACTCAGGAATTTGCCTGGCTCTGCCTCCCTAACCCTGGGACTATAGGCACATGCCATCAACTTGGCTTCTTCCATGGGTAGTAGGGATCAAACTCATGATCCCAGGCTTACATAGCAGGCAGTCTGCCACTGAAGCTATCTTCCTAGCTTATGTGTAAGTCTTAAAATAGAGCACTAGTAAATAACTCTGGCTAACTGAAAAAGAAACACTTGTTATCTTTATTTTTTTTTACACCCAAACTTATGTATTATTTCCTCTTTCCTGCATGCCATACCTATTTCACAGAGCATTGCATTCTTAAGTCCTCATTACTCACTTTTGCTTTAGTCACCATGGGAAGTAAAGTTCAGAGCAGATGAGGTTTGTAGACAGAGAAACTGAAATAGAGAGAGAAACTGAAACGGAGTGTATCCACACTGGAAGGTGGTAGGAAGAGGAAGGAGATGAACAGGTCATGTCCAAGGAGCAGTAAGGTGTGCCGCAGTCATACTCTAGATTAAGGTGATATTACAATCTCTGTGTCCCCAGAGCTAGCACCACCTTCTTTATTTCCCAGTTGCAGACAGACAAGGCAGAGTCCTCATCCAGTGTTTAGCCTTGGTCAATGTTCCGTCTCTAAGGGTCAATTTCCTCATGAAATAGAAATAAATGTAACCATTTTATATGGTTGCCATAACTGAATGAGGTCAAGTCCCGAGGGACTGACATAGAGTAAGCTGAACAGATGACCACCATAGATGCATTCTGCAACTTTAGATAAAATAGGACGGCAATGGCCAAAAGGAGACACAAGCGAGTCTTTAACAGAGCAGTGATGTATCTTCAACACAAGGCTTGGGTATACTTAATAGGGTTGTGAGGCTGTCATAATTTGGTATGAGGGGAGTGGTGTGTCAGGTGCATGGCTTGAGATCCGTGCTATAGCTTCTCTAAGAAGTAATGGAAGGTAAGGTTAAAGCAGGGAGGCTCTCTAGGAACCTGCCCCAGAATTCCCAAGGAACAGATGAACAGAGGGAGCAATCAGCAGAGGGAAGCCACACAGCAAGCTTGCCAACACGAAAGCATAAAGAGGAAGGAAATTTGCAAGAAGAGATGTATTGTCTCGATAATAACACCTATTGCAATGGGCCCCAATTCTTAGATTATGTGCAAATCTGCGACTCAGAAGATAGCCGTCAAGGAGAATCTTCAAACAGATGCTCCTATTGGAGCCAGATTTCACCGGCAACATTTCAAAGATGTCCTTATAGTCACAGTTGAACAGCAGAGAGCTGGCAGAGTCAAGTGGTTAGAGTTGAGGTTCGAGGTGGCTAAAGTGGATGTGCCCATAATTACATGGATCACAAATATGGGAGAGAAGTGAACCGCTAGGCAGCATGCTGCCATGTATAGGGCTGGGTTTGTGCACATGGACTGCGGTTAGCTGGCTGCCATTCTTGTTAGCATGTGCATGCAGGCCTTCTCTCTCTACACACACACACACACACACACACACACACACACACACACACACACACACACTTCTGTTTATTTCTCACATCTCTTGTACTTTACACTGACTCATGACCTAATTTGAATATAATATTCCATGTAGACATAGCAAAGTATGGTTTTTCAAGGTTTTGTTGAGTTGATCATTTTGGAAAAGATGATGAAATTACAAGTATAAAATTAGGTTCAAAAAGAACGTTTATTAAGACTAAGACATAGATTCAAAGTGTTATCAGAACTTTGGAAATAAGAGCCTTTCCCTCTGATGTGTCTTTGGGCAGCTTACCAGAGATGTTTTCCTATAATGCAGCCTTCTTACTCTGCCCATTTAAAACATTCTCTAGCCCCAAGGATGCTCACAGAACAAGGATGCTTGAAGCTCTACTTCAGCACTGTGACTGCTTCATAGAGAGTGTTCTCAGCTGCCTTCGGTCAGGTTCACTGGCTCCCAGGTAAGGAAACCAGAAGAAAACACTTCCATATATACTCCTTCTACAGATTCACTAGAAAGTCACTGTGTCTGCTCTCTGAATAGACCATTGACTGGGAAACAGAACAGCTAGGTACTAAACTACAAGGAAAGTCCTAGGGGAGGTAGTGATCCTAGACAATAGGACCTCAGGCTGGCTAGCAGAGGGTCAAGTCTCAGAGCTGTTGTTAATCATGTTTCTTACCCTAATGGTGCCTCGGGGAGGACTTTGCTCTGGGGATTTCTTCCATTGCTTCCTACAGATACATTTTCCTCAGCTCTGCCTTGTGCCCCAGAAAAATGAATGAAATAGATGGATGCCAGCTGGCTGCCTGACTTCAGCCACTGTGAAAACCAGCAGGAGAGCATCTTCCGCTGCCTCTCTGGAGTTGGCTGTGAGCTCTCCTTTCAAACAGTTTTCTCCCTATACCACCTTCACCAGCATCTGGTATAAATTTCCTTGATCTTCAAGCCTAGGAGACAGTGATACCTCCCCAATGGTCCTCCTGTTCTAAGTGGTCAGGGAAGTCAGGCTAAACAACAGTGCAAATATTTCTTTCTATAAGTCGCAAGCAGATGTTAGCCTGGATACTAAGGCTCTGTAACTCATTATGAATCTATTTCTTATCCTTAATGGATTCCCTTCCTCACTTTTTGTGCGCTCATGTGAGTGTTGGGTTGTGCATGTCCCAGTATGTCTATGGAGGTCAGAGAACAAGTTACAGAGATTGGTTCTCTTCTACTATGTGGGTCCTGGGGAGGGATCTTGGGTTCTCAGGCCCAGCAGCAAGCACTTTTACACACTGAGCAACTTCACAGACCTTTGCACCTAATTTTATATGTATAATTTTATAACCTAAGAGATCTCTTTATCTAAGAGATGGGACTATGCTGTTCGCTATTGGTAAACTATTTGTCAAACTCTCCCATGCTCCTCAGTTTGAATACTCATTAGTTTCCACTTGTACATTAACTCATTTTTAATTAGGGGTATGTAAGGGGATGTATATGTCAGTGTTTGGGCCCACAGAGTCCAGCAAATGCTGTCAGATCCCATGGAATGAGCTACGGGCAATTGTGAACTGTCCAGTGTGGATACTAAGAACCAAGCTTGGGTCCTCTGCAAAAGCAGTAAGTGCTCTTTAACCACCGAGCTATCTCTTGGTCCTTTGGACTTTAATTTATGTCGTAGGATAATTAACAAGAAGAAAGGCCTTCAGAGGCTCTTGCTAACAGTCCCAAAATAAATGACAAATTAAGAAAAATCAAAACTCTTAGATGATGTTGACCAAAGCAGTTAATTTATTGTGACAAATGGTGGTCACAGTATATCTGGTTACTTTCCCTCTTGGAAGGTAGTGTTAACTGGTAAGTAGCCTTCAAATAAGAGATGGAGAATGTAGCATCATATATGTAAAGACTTAAGTTCATATCAACAAGTCACATGCCCCTCTAATTGGAGAGGGATTTGTACAAGCGTGTCAAATAAGCCCAGTTATTGAACATTGTCCACTCAAATGTGTGCAGAATATGGCTTTACCAAAGCCTATTTTGATACCAGGCATGCACAATGGTTGAGCAACATTTACTCTAACTTGTATTGGTCTGTTGCTTTCTTCTGAACATGTTCAGGCAGGTGTTATCCTTTTCTTCCTTATGATAGACCTGCAGATATCTAAGCAGAGCTGCCAAGCCACCCTTACTCTATCTATAGAGTCACCATTAGCATATTGTTCCTTGGCCCTGGTGTCTTGAATGACCTAGTTAATCGAAGTCTCTGTGTGCCCAGTGTCCAAAAATGGAAACAATACTCTGTTTGGACTCCTGTTTGGTACAGCTCTCAACTGGGTTCCCCTCATCATTGTTCCCACACTCTAAAAAAAAATCTTACTTCTGGGACACATTTAAAATTAATCTGTTCTCTTCACACCCACAGCTGCTACCTCCTGTAAGCAGGCTAAAATTATCTTCCCTTCCCACATCACTTCCTGTTTCAAACGCCTCTTTTATAGCTCCCTGTGGGTTTTTTCATCAGGTTCCAGTTTCTTGATCTGCTATTGTCCGACTCCAATCATTATTTTTACGGCCTCCTGATACTTGGTTCTTTTCTCTCGTACAGCTTTGTTCACTGTCACCTCTATTGAAAGTTAAGACTGAACTTTGCAATATCCACCATTTTTATCCTTTCCTCAATTAGAAATCCCTTTTATATAACGACCTCATGTTTGAAACTTATAAGAAATGCAGTGGTGATCTTTCCTCCTTCAGCATCCATTGTGGAGATTTGATCACATTTTTGAGATCCATGCACACTCCTATTATAGTGCTTTAATCACATTTTCTTTAAAAAAATTTTTTTCCAAGAAATTTAGATGTGATTACCACATTTATATCATTTTGATGACTTTGTCTTGGTTAAATACTGGTGTCAAGAAGAAGCTGTTAGAACCCAAATTATATCTTACAATACAACATGAAATGTGGAGCCCTTCACATAAATGACACAGTACTTTGGGGTAGCAAGAAATACCCCTCAAACTCACATTGACTGACTGTCATTCCACTGAAAGATGAATCATGCCAGTCATTCAAATTAGCTTTATACCCTTTTCTGGCTTTGGAGGGCTCCTATACACATGGTTCACATAAACTCAGACACAGCTCAAGGTCTTGCACTATGGCGAAACTCCCCCGTGTCTCCAGAGGTGTTGAAGGACAGGACTGAGTTAAATATTTTAGCTCTGGGCCTCTGAATCCACACCTGTGTGTACCTCTAGACACAAAGATTAATACATAAAGTCTGTCTGCCTGAGCGCCTCAGGCCATATAAACACATTTTTTTTAATTGAATGAGCTCAAAGTCCTTTGTAGATATTATCTTTATAATTTTCCTAACAGTCCCTTTCGGCATGAAGAAACCAGAAGGGATTGATTAGCACTGCATGTTTTTGAAGAGCCGGCCTTTAATGGAGGCAGCAGGCCCATGCCCCTGGGGTCATTTCTTTCAACAGGTGGATGGCCTACTTTAAGTCAAGGTCACACTTTAAGGTACTGGCGTGCTTAGAAAAGAATTCTAGTTTAATGATCCACCCATGAGATCTGGCTGCTTTCCACATGTACAAAGTCACTGAGGAGTTAGATTAAGACCATCTACATAAATTCCAGTGTTTCCATGGAAGCACTCTCTTGAGAAAGAATCCAGCACAGGACCTGAGTCTGAGTGCTAGGTACATGGTAAAGACCCCTTGGGCCCCACTGTTCCTTGTCACAACAGAAGACTAGGTTGGCCAGTCTTTAAAGGATTTGTTCCCTGTCTCAACCTGTCTCTCAGTTCCTGCTCGATTCATTGGCCCATTTCAAATATTCCAATAGATAGTTACTCACATTGCTACACACCCTCTCCTGGAATCTAAAAACAAAAACAAAAAGGCAAAAGGAATCCATGAGTTTGCATTAATAATCTTCTTTCATTCCACACATCGTTGGGCTGTGAAAAGAGGCTTGTGAGGCTGCAACCAGTGGAAACCACCTTCCATTCTACACAAACACACCATGTGAGGCACCTTCCCACAGACAACCCTGAGCAGATTTTTCCTCTGTCCTGAGGAGATTTTTTTTTTTTCCGAGAAAGGGTTTCTCTGTGTAATAAAATAATGTCCTGGAACTCACTTTGTAGATCAGGCTGGCCTCGAACTCAGAAATCCTCCTGCCTCTGCCTCCCGAGTGCTGGGATTAAAGGCATCCACCATGCCCGGCCTGAGGAGGTTTTGGTTGACACTTTTCCAGCTTTCCCTGTCTACCAATGATCTTTCTTCCTCTTCCCTCTCTCTGTCCTTTCTTTCTCCTTACATTTCCTCTTCCATTCCTTGTCTGTCTTCTCATACGCCTCTTAGAAACATCCCAGGTTGCTTGACTCTTTACTCCCTCTACTCTATAACAAGACTTCTTAATATGAGGTTTTTTCCAACTCACAATCTCTTTTTGCTCAATCTTTTTTTACACAACCATGCATATATAAATATATAAAACAAGTGTGTAACATAAACATCTACTGAACTAAATCACAAATAAATTTATCTTAAAACAATTCACTGGTATACATATAATTTTATCATTTGCTAAAAGTAAAAGAAAAGTTGCATACTAATGATGTGGGTGTACCTGTTTCTTTTTACATCAAGAACTAAATTTTGGCTTAATAGCCAATCCTGCAGAAGTTAGAGCATCTTCAATGTTTTTCAGAGTTGATCAATATTTTGATATTTGAAATCAGTACTGAATGCTATTTTACATAACTATGTATTACAGTAGTAGAAATATGTTTAAAGCCACTGTAGAGATTACTAGAAATTCTGTCCTAATCCTAAGCTAAAATTAACTGCATCATTTTTTATAAAACTCAAGTCAACAACTCAAGTACAGATTTTTTTAGATGTTCTTTTTTTCATTAGATATTTATTTTATTTACATTTCAAATATTATTCCCTTTCCCAAATATTTTTCCCCTCTGAAGACCCTCTATCCCCTTTCCCCTCTCCCTGCTCACCAACCCTCCCATTCTTGCTTCCTGGCTCTGGCATTCCCCTATACTAGGGCATAGAACCTTCACAGGATCAAGAGCCTCTCCTCCCATTGATGACAGACCGACTAGGTCATCCTCTGCTACATATGCAGCTAGAGCCATGAGTCCCACCATGTGTACTCTTTGGTTGGTGATTTAGTCCCTGGGAGCTCTGGGGGTACTGGTTGGTTCATATTGTTGTTCCTCCTATGAGGCTGCTAACCCCTTCAGCTCCTTGGGTTCTTTCTCTAGCTCCTTTATTGGGGACCCTGCGCCCAGTCCAGTGGTATTTGTCAGGCACTGGTGGAGCCTCTCAGGAGACAGCTATAACAGGCTTCTGTCAGTAAGCATTTGTTGGCATCCACAAAAGTATCTGGGTTTGGTGGTTGTAGTAAGATATTCTAAGAGTCATGCACAGGGAGGATGAGGTGAGGATCAAGCACAGATGTTTAAAAATCAAACATTTTAACACAATGGCAGCTGAATAGATGCCAACTTTCTACAAGCTAAAGAGGAACAGCTAGAAAATAGTAAAAGGATTTGTTTTTTTTATATATAATTAACCCACAATGTTCTATAAGAACAGAAAATTTCTGAAAACCCAATAAAACACTATAATCGATAGTGCTCAACAGCCTCTGATCTTAAATGAGCTATGTCATGTAGTACTGATATCAGCATGTATGGTGCTGTCAAACATCCAGGTCGTATATTCAGAGTCACGGCTGCAGTCAAGATGAGCCTTGGGTGAGTACTACCAGACACACCTGCCATTCACTACTCCTTTGAGTAGTTTTTCCTCTCCCTCCTCCTCCTTTTCTTCTTCTTCTTCTTCTTCTTCTTCTTCTTCTTCTTCTTCTTCTTCTTCTTCTTCTTCTTCTTCTTCTTCTTCTTCTTCCACCACCCCTTCCCTTCCCTTCCCCCTCTCCTCCTCTTTTCTTCCTCTTCCTCTTCCTCTTCCTTTTCCTCTTCCTCCTCCCCTTCCCCTACCCTTCCTCCTCCTCCTCCTTTCTTTTATTGAGTCAGGGTCTCATGTAGCCCAGGTGATGGTTCATGAAGAGGAAGACCTCAAACTTGCCATATGGGCAAGGATCACTCTGCAGTTCCGGTCCTCCTCCCTCCACCTCCCAGTTGTTGGGAATACAGGTGTGCACTATCATGCACAGCACACAGGTGATTTTGAATTAATTTTTGTGTCTTGTGTGTTCAGAAACCTTCCACTGTTTCACAACCTCAACTCAGTTAATGCCGTCCATGTGGGTTTATGGTCCACAGTTTAAGACGCTGGGTACTAAACTTCTGAATGTGTGCATCATTGTTTCACTGTCCCCCAACGTTTCACTTGGTCTATCCTAGGATTACCAATGTGAGCCCATTCCCAATGAATGGGAGTAAGGGACCTATGCGCTTTTTGAGAGAATACCTCATATTTAAAAATCACAGAATTCCTCCCTTGGCCCCTAACACCCATGTCCATTTTGCACTTCAAATGTATTCAACCCATCCCCAATAGTCATTTTTTCAAAATTCCAAGTTCAAAAGTTTCCCTGAGACTCAAGGTAAACTCCCAGCTAAAGGTTTACAATGAAAGAAAATAAAGTAAATAGTAGAGGGGGCTGGGGACTGGAGAGACCACTGATGGTTAAGAGCGCTTGCTCCAGAGGACCCATGTTCACGTCCCATCACTCGTTTGGCAGCACAAAATGACCTGTAACTCCAGCTACTGGGAATATGATGCGCTCTTCCTGTCTCCAAGGGACGTGCATTCATGTGGTGCATATACATGCATGCATACAGACAAAACTTACACACAAAATAAAAATAAATAAATCTAAGCTGGGCGTGGTGGCACACTCCTTTAATCCCAGCACTCGGGAGGCAGAGGTAGGTGGATTTCTGAGTTCGAGGCCAGCCTGGTCTACAAAGTGAGTTCCAGGACAGCCAGGGTTATAAAGAGAAACCCTGTCTCAAAAACAAACAAACAAACAAACAAACTAATTAATTAATTAATTAATTAAATAGAAATAAATAAATCTGAGGCTGGAGAGAGGGCCCAATATGCAGTTAAGAGTAGTAGCTGCTCTTCCAGAGGACTCAGGTTTTATTTCTAGCACCCACATGGTCACAGTCATCTGTGACTCCAGTTCCAGGGCATCTGATGCCCTCTTCTGGCCTCCTCTGCCATCAGACACTCATGCCAACAATATATCCATACACATAAAATAAAACAAAACAATTAAAAATAAGTCTTTAATAATTTATATAGATACAAATGGCCCCATTCCAAAAGAAGAGGCTGTAGAACGATAAGAAAAATGGACCAAAACAAGATCAAAACCAAGCAGCATAAACTTTAAATCCTACAACTGCATGTCTGGCATCTGAGTGTTGTTGGCATTCTTTGAGCCTCAAAGGCTTTGGGTAGTCTGGCTCTCTTTGCTCTGCCTATTTCTGCTTATAAGAGCTCTCTCTAGGCTAGTTGTGTTTCCTGCTTTCAGGTGCTTCAAAGGACACTCCACATTCCTCGCATACCTAACTCTGTGGAGTCTCCACTGCATCTGTGTCTCCACTTTCACAGCTTCACACAGCATCCTCCCAGTTCAGACTGGAGGGCTTCCTTCTCCACTATACAGGTGCCTATCCATGGGCTTTTCCTTTGAAACACGGGTGGAAGCCCGTGTGACCCCATAACTCTTGTATTCTTCATGCCCACAAGATCTGATGCCAGTGGGTATAGTAGACAGACTCTTGAGTGTCTGGCATATCGGAAGTGGTCCAGGGCTTGCAGGATGGGGTCCCTCAAGATACTTTCTTCTCAAAGCTATCTGCTGATTCTTTGATCTTAGCCAAAAGGCCGAGAAACGATATCTGCTGATTCCTGAGATGTTCTTAGCCATGCTTCCTATTCTGTTCTTAGCCATGTTTCCTATGGTGGGGCGAAGTGCTTGGCTTCTGTTTAACTGTGTTTCCTCTCCACATACTATACCTTCCTTAGCTCCAACTTCACATAGATTCTTCTGAATAAACTACAAATTACGAAGTCTTTTTTATGTATTTTTCTTCCGTTTCTCATTATAAAGCTGGGTAAAAACATGTCAATGCCTTGTGATACCCTGAATGCCGGGCTGCTTTGAAATCTCTTCTCCATTAACTTACCCATCAATTTTAAGCTCACAGAGAATCTTAAGTCATGTTTTCTGCCAAAATGTAGGCAACACAATGAGTCCAGTTTCCAAGAGCTTCCCCATCCTAGCACAAGCCCTGTACTGACATAGTCACACTTTGCTCTTCTGAGCTCCATTGGAGTTGCCCATCACTCATGCCCACAGCATGCTAAGCCTTCTCCACCAGCTTCTTCAATCTTTCTACTCCTACAACAACAACGTCCAATCTCCAGACAGTTTTCTGGATTTGACTCCTCAACGCCGGGACAAATGACTGAGAAAACAACTTTAAGAGAGGAAAGAAGTGGGGAGGCGGGGTGAGGAGGGTTAAGGATTGGGCTGGGTGGAGGGTGGGATTGGGGGATAGGAGGTAGGGGAGCAGGTACAGTCTTGAGCTCCATAAGTTGGAATGGCACCTTGGTTTATTTTTTGGAACTGTGAACCTGGAGATGTAAGCCACAAGTGCAAACAAGATGCCAGCAGCACCCAGCCTGGCTACTAGAAAACACCCTGGCAAAAGAGAAATGTTTAGTGGTGGTACGGAGGTTTTCAGAAGAAAAGCCTGGCCTAGAAATTCCTTTTTACTCAAACCAATGTGAGTTGCCAGAGTCCAGAAGAGTAGCTGTCTGTCCACCTGGGCTGTCACTAGCTGTGGACACGTGCAAAGGGCCTTGTTGGCAGCTGGAATTATCCAGTGTAAAACCACAAAGGACTCAAGGCTTTCACCACTCTGGTAAACCGAGGAGACATCAGTGGGGTGACAGCTGTTTCCTGGAGGGACGGTGAGAACTACAGGACAGGTAGGTCTGATTGTCCCTAAAGGGCACCCCAGAGCTAACCTTCAGAAGGAAGCCCACCTGGGTCCAGACCTTTATTCCCAGCTAATGGCACAGGCAGAGGTCTTGGCCAGACTCTAAAAAGAGACCAAATGCCCCACCTGTCTGGATGACCTGACAGACCCAGTCACCATCGAGTGTGGACACAACTTCTGTCATTCCTGCATCAAAGATGGAGGCAGAGCAGCAAGCCACGTTCTCCTGTCCTGTCTGCGGACATCAGTGCCAACACAGGAACCTCAGAAGCAATGCCCAGCTTGGAAAAATGATTAAAGCTGCCCAGCTGCTCCAAAGCATGAAGAGCAAAAGCAAGAAGCAGGAAAGCAGCACCAGATGTGAGAAGCACAACCAAGTCTTGACCCTCTTCTGTGAGAACACCCTGCAGCTGCTGTGCGACCAGTGTATGGAGCCTAAGAGCCATGGGCGTCATCAGGTGACATCCATTACAAAGGCTGCCTCTCTTCACAGAAAAACCCCTTCAGAGCTATCTCAAGTTCCTGAAATGGCAAGTGGAAGATGTTCAAGAGTTAATAAGCAGGCAAAGCAGACAACTCTGGCCCTGAGGGGGCAAGCAGAAGCACAGAAGTCGGAACTAACTTCTCAGTGTGAGCAGCTCATCCAGTTTCTAGATCAGGAAGAGCAGACAGCTTTCTCCAGGTTAGAAGACGAGGAGAGGAAGATTGAGAAGAAACTGCTTAATAACATAGCAGCATTAGAACGCTAGGGTTCTGTGTTCAGAGACCTCGAGAGCCAGGCGATGCTGACTAGAGAGGTCTCTGAAGCCAAACTGCTCTCCACAGTCAAGGATTTTTACCTGATTTGTAGGCGTCAGATCATCAGCCCAACCGTTTTCCCAGTTCAGTTAAGAAGAGAAGGAAGTGTACAACTGTCCTCTCCAGTATTCAGCCCTATAGAAAGTCACACAGCATGTTACAGACCATGTTACTCTAGACTGGAAAACAGCCCATCCAAACCTGTTTATTTCTGAGGATAGAACATGCATAACATTTACACAGGGAAGACAATGTGTGCCTGGTTCTTCAAGGTTTATCAAGAGCCATGTCATGTTGGGGATTCCATATTTTAATTTGGGAAACATTTCTGGGAGGTGCGGGTAGGAAAGAAGCCAGAGTGAGCTATTGGTATGCGCAAAGCTGGTATCTCTATCAGGGAAAGGCAGTCCTCTATCCCCTGGGGATGCTGGAGGATTGTTTGGAAAGGGGACAGCTTCAATGTCTCAGGAACTGACCCGGACTCTCAGCTGAATGAAGGCCACAAGAGCCACAAGCCTTGGTGTTTTCCTGGACTATGAACTGAGAGAGGTTTCCTTCTACAGCATGCTTGAGAAATGTCACCTCTATACTTTTGGGGACACTTTTACCGGTCCTGTTTGCCCTTATTTCTACATAGGACCTCAGTCAGAACCTCTTAGACTCTGTTCTGCCACAGGTTCTGAATGCAAACCTACATGGTGGCCTTAACTTTAACAGGTTTGTTTCACACTCTGCACTCCCCTTCCCCCAACCCAGGTTGGCCCCAAGCTTGTTAGACAGGTAAAGACAGCTTTGAATTTGTGTTCCTCTGGATTACACGGTCTTATTGATAGGATGATAGGCATGACTTCTGTACCCAACATTTTTTTTTTTGAGGAATGTTCTTGCTATGTAACCCTGATCGGCCTGGAACTTTATATGCTGACCAAGTTGGGTACCAACTGTCAGCCTGTCCACTATCCTCCATCTCAGCTTAATCCTGTAATCTGGGTTTACAAGCACAGATCAAAATATTGACAACAGATGCATTTTTAAACTTCTAAGTCTTACATCTGATCTTTAAATTTTTTATTTTTTATTTATTTATTTATTTATTTATTTATTTTTGCCGTGAAAACCCCATGCCTAGCAATACTATGAGGGATGAGCTATATACTTCAACCTTTTCATCTTTGGTATCATCTTGGTAAATTAACTAGGCTATCCTTGACTAACTTTGCAGCCCATCCTGGCCCAGCCCTCCCAAGTAGCTGCTATTACAGGTTTGTATCACCAGCCCAAACCCACTTCAGAAAGTGATAGGTGTTTTCAGAATGTGTTTTACCTATTTTGTAATTGAGAGGGTCTTATGTAGTCTAGGCTAGCCTCGAACTTCATACATAGTAGAGACTGACCTTGAATTTCTGATTGTCCAACCCCCATCTCACAAATGCCCAGCCTTTGAAATTTGTACTTGAGGATATCTTAGTTTCCCTATAAACTTAGAAACACCTTAAACATTAAGAAGGAGTTGGGTTAACAACAGCAGAGTTCTAAAAAGGTTTTAAAATATTCCTGAGTTTTCATTCCAGTATCAAATCATCAGTGTTATCCTCCTTCCCCCCTCTCCTCCATCTCCCTCTCTCTTTTCATCCCTAGTACTGGGGTTTGGATTCAGGGAGCTAACTAAAATCATCAATGATTGGTTTTTATGTAGTCTTGGTAAATTGTTCGGGCTAACCTTGAGTTTTTCATTCTCATCCCTCAGACTCCCAAATAGCTGGGATTGCAAGCAACTTTCTTTATGCCCTGATGGATTTGGGGGTTTTATCTATGTCCCGGGAATTATGTTTAGGTAATCGCATCTGCATGGCAAGTGTGTTTATCTGCTGAGCCATCTCAGGCCCTAAAATTGGTTCTTGATAGAGAAAGGAAACATGGTAAATGAAGAGGCTGATGAACAGTTGTTAAGTCATAGTTAGATCAGACAGAAAGTACCCTGTACTATTTACTGCAAAGTGGGCCAGTTATTGTCAGTAAGGTATTTTATATTTCAAAAAGCTGCAGAGGTGTTGTCATCAGAGAGACAAATGTTTAAGGGGACAGTTGTAATATGATGTAAACACTACATATGTTCACATGTTGAGTTGTGACAAGGTTCCCATTAATGTACCATCTTTATCCATTAAATTTAATTTTATGTATGCAAGTACACTTTGCTCTCTTCAGACATACCAGAAGAGGGCATTAGATCCCATTACAGATGGCTGTGAGTCACCATGTGGTTGCTAGGAATTGGACTCAGGACCTCTGGAAGAGCAGTCAGTGCCATTTCTCCAGCCTAAATTTAATTTTAATAAAGGAAAAAATTTAAAAAACAAAGGGAAAAAGCATTTACTTTGGTTCATAGTTTAAATTATTTGGCTGTGTTGTTTCTGGATCCATGTGTGTTTGAGGCACACCATCATGGTGGAAAGCATGTGGAGAAACAATGAGTTGCCTCGTGGTCACATGAAGTAGAGAGATAAGAGGTGGACAGGGCAGAGACCAACTTCTTCCTGCCAAACTCCATCTACATAGTCTTACAGACTATGAACTGCTCTGTGGATTAACCCACTGATGAATTCAGCATGTTCATTTAACTAGTTACCTCTTCACAGTACCACCAGCTGAAGACCAAGCCTTCAACATGTAGACATTTTAGGTATACTTCATAGTCAAACCATAAGACAAGGTAAGTGAGGTATTAATGACTTGGATGATTTCAATGGGCCCTGGAATACTCTGCCCTTTAGTTCAGGGTTTGGACTGGTTAGTTTTCATATGAAAGCTATGCTTTCAGGTTTACCTTTTATTATCTTTACATCAGCTAGTTCTGAGAAAGTTAGATCCATCAAGCATTCAGTATCAGAAATACAATAAATAAAAAGACATGACTAATACACATAAAGGAATGTGTAGATTTGTAGCTTTGTAATAACTCATAGCAAATGTTCATTTTAGATTCCAGATACTAGTAAACTGAGTCTGTTAGCCAAGTCTCTGATTTTCTGAATACCTGAAGACTTTTGTAGTAAAATTTGGTAGAGGAGCTGAAGAGACAAGTAGTGGTTAAGAGCCATAGCTGATCTTCCAGAGGACCCAGGTTCAATTCTCAGATCCTACATGACTGCTCAAAACCACCAGTAACTCTAGTTCCAGAGGATCCAGTGCCCTCATGTGGCCCCTGTCATGGCACCAGACACATACATGGTACACAGACATACATACAGGCAAAATGCCTGTCCTAGTTAGGGTTGTCATTGCTGTGATAGAACACCATGACCAAAGCAACTTGGGGAAGAAAGGGTTTATGTAGCTTATGCTTCCAAATCATTGTTCATCATTGAAGGAAGTCAGGACAGGAATTTAAACAGGAAAGGAACCTGGAGGCAGAAGCTGATGCAGAGACCGGGGAGGGGTGCTGCTTACTGGCATGCTCCTTTGGTTTGATCAGCCTGCTTTCTTATAGAACCCAGAAGCACCAGCCCAGGGATGGCACCACCCACAATGGGCTGGGCTCTCTCTCATTAATCACTAGTTAAGAAAATGCCTTACAGGCTTGTGTAAGATCTGATGAAGGCATTTTATTGATTGAGGTTCTCCTCTCAGATAATTCTAGCTTGTATCAGGCTGACATAAAACTAGGCAGCACAATATACATATACATAAAATAATTTTCAAGTTAATAGGGGGAAAATACCTCTAGGTATCTGACCTCTTGCCAAGTTGATTCAATGCTTCTCCATTCTGCTTAGCTATTCAGATCCCTGACCTGCTTGCATACACCTCTTAAGTTCTGACTTTAAACTAATCATCCTTATGTTCCTGATTATAAAAAGGCATGTGACTCCATCAATATCTTATTGTCTCAATAGATCACTGAAAACACAGAGCTAGTCTGAAGCATAATGTGAATTAAGTGAGTTCCGTCCTCAGGTACTATGATATTTTTATGTACCTTTTCCCTTAGCCTGTTGCATAATACACACATGTACACCTATGTTATAAACTGAATTGTGTACACCCCCCCAATCCATGTCTCAGAGTCCTTACCAGCTCACACTTGAGAATGAAGGGTTATGTGGAGATAAAAACTTGACAGAAATAATCAAGTTAACATTAGAACATTGGACAGGGCATGAATCCAATATGATTGGTATCTTTATAAAAGAAATCTGAGCAGAAACACATACAGGAAGATGTGAGGAGAGGAGAGGCATTTCTAAGCCAGGAACCTTGTGAGGAAGGAGAAGGTCATAGAGAGGACCCTCAGGGGGCTATGTGATCCTACCACCTTGATTTGGGGGTTTGACCTCCAAAGCTTGGAAACAACTTTTTTTTCTTTGTATGATCTTTATTTTTAATTAGATGTTTTCTTCAATTACACTTCAAATGCTATCCACTTTTCCAGTTTCCTCTCCAAAAGTCCCCTATACCCTCCCCCTGCCCTGCTCCCCAACCCATCCACTCTCACTTCCTGGCCCTGTATTTGGGCATATAATCTTCGCAAGTCCAAGGGCCTCTCCTCTCATTGATGGCCAACTAGGCCACCCTCTGCTACATATGCAACTAGAGACACAAGCTCGGGGGGGGGGGGGGAGGTGTAACTGGTTAGTTCATATTGTTGTTCCTCCTATAGGGTTGCAAACCCCTTTAGCTCCTTGAGTACTTCCTCTAGATCCCTCATTGGGGGCCCTGTGTTCCATCCAATAGATGATTGTGAGCATCCACTTCTGTATTTGCCAGGCACTGGCATAACCTCACAAGAGACAGCTATATCATAGTCCTGTCAGCAAAATATCTTTCTGGCATATGCAATAGTGTCTGGGTTTGATAGTTGTTTATGGGATGGATCCCCGGATAGGGCAGTCTCTGAATGGTCCTTCCTTCAATCTCAGCTCCAAACTTTGTCTCTGAAACTCCTTTCATGGGTATTTTGTTCCTCATTCTAAGAAGGAACGAAGTATCCACACTTTGGTCTTCCTTCTTCTTGAGTTTTATGTGTTTTGCAAATTGTATCTTGGGTATTCTAAGTTTGGAGACAACTTCTGTTTGAAGCACCCAGTTTGTGGTATTTTACTATGACTGTCCTAGAAAAGTCATGCACACACACTTGGTTCTTTCGCTCTTTTCTTAGTCGCCCAGGAGCCGCCATCATGTGTCCTTTGTGGTTCCCTTTGCCAGCTCGAACCTATGGACAATGTCTGAGGCTATCATTTATCCAGACGCAATCTCCAAGTGCCTGTATCTGAAGGTTTATCAGGGAAGAGGCCGAAGATAACATTAAGACAAAGGGCAATGATTGACATTGTCGGAATGTGTCATCTCTCTTCTGGATTCTGGCCCAGATGCATGTTAACTCACAGGCATAACTCTCTGAGGGAGAAGCATGAGGAAGCCAAAGAGAAGGGAAAGAAACAAAGTCTTAGGTGAAAGGAGCACCTCCCAGTTGTTCAGATCATATCAGCTGGGTGGGTTTGTCTCACTCAGCAGTCTTGAAGCTGACTTCTCTCTCAGAAAAATGTACAGGTCAATGCACACAGTTCAGCAGGTTCAGAGGCCTGGCTTCTTCTGGGGCATTACTTGATGTGTGATGGCATTTAAACCATCCAAAATGACTTGAGTGGTTTCTACTAAACCGGTAGAACTATTAAATCATCCAAAAAAATGTATGTTGGCATAACAAACCTCTTAGTCCCTCTGTTTCTGTCAAACAATGTCGTTTCTCAGGTCAGAACAGCACACACAGAGATGATTTTCCAGTTCTGTTTGCTAAGGGAGGGGAAAAGTCAAAGACTTGTCTCAGCTTGTAGATAGACGAAGAAATGTCTGCCTAGAGAAGCAGTCATACGTCACACAACCAATGGAAAGCATTTGTTTAAAGTCCAAAAGAATAGAAGAGACAATTTTCCATAGGTAAGATAATAATCATTATTTATGACGACTGACATTCAAATTTAGAGCAAATGCCACCACCCTTCTTGGTTTTTTGCTTGTTTGCTTGCTTGTTTTTGTTTTTGATAATGTAATGTGTCACTTACACTGGCCTCACACCTTTGGTTTTGGAGTCACGACCAGCTACACTCCTCACCCTTCTTCTCTTCCACAGTGCTGGCATGACAGACAGGAATGTACCACTATACCCACCTGCTGTTTTTACTTTTTAAAAAGTGAAAGCGGTTTTCTACAGAGAAAGAAAGGGAAGAATGTCTAACTCCCACCACTGTTTTCAGCACTTGCCTTTCTGCTGAATGAATAGGGGTGGAGGGGGTCGTCCGTCTGGGAAACCATGTTGGGTTGGAATCCTGGATTTCATGGCCGCTCAGGATGGCTGTGTGAACACAGCATGTCAGTACTGTATGCAGATATTCTTCCTGCATAGCCTTGCAGAATAACACCATGTAGGATCCTATTCAGAATTATTGCAAATTGAATCCTATCTTGGAATGGGGAGTTGAGATGAGGCGGCTCTAATATGGCTTGGGCCTTGAACCCTGTGAGCCCAAAGCTAGAAAGCTGTTTTTGTGGAACTGTCTTTAGTATCTCTCCTCTCCTTACTTCCTATTAACTCTTTCTCTGGCATCCTGTTCAAAGTGCTGTGAACCTTCAGGATCCCGTTTCTGTCCAGAGGGAACATCTGCAGTGTCAATATATCAGATCTGTAAACCTATATACCATATCACATACCTGATCTCAGACAACTCCCATTCAAAGGTGAAAAGGGAAATTGGTGAGTAACTCTTAAGTGGAATGGGCAGGCTATCCTCAGAGAGTATTCCGTGAGTTTGAAAGATAAGATAAGCAGACAGAGATCAGACTAACTTTTAAATCAGGAAATTGAGGATAGAGGGTTCCAGTTACTGGGAGTGTTGGAGGGAGACTGCAGACGTTAACAGAAGCCCCTAATTTACCTCATTAGGCAAAGAAGTGGGAAAGTTCCTAGATTGCTTGCGGTGGCTACTTTGTCCCTGACAATATTTGCTGATTGGTTTACATCCCTAAAAACACCAGTTCTGAGGGCCAACCTAATCAGGTGGACCTGGGGAGTGGGACCTATTTCTAACATGTACCCCACCTCATAGCTGATTCTAAAGCTCCAATTGTCTTCCAATGGACTCATTTCTCATAATGGAAAAACAGGACACAAAAACTTTGGCTTTAAAAAGGGACAAGACAAGCTGGGAGATAATTCAGCTGTTGGTGTTTGGCTGGCAAGCATAAGTCCCTGAGTTCTATTCTCCTAACCCATGTAAGAAAAGGTAGGTGTTAGATGAAATGGATCAATGGATCAGGGTACTTGCCTGTACAAGTACTGTGACTGGAATCCAGATCTCAGTGCCCATGTCACAAGCTAGGCATGGTCCCGTTGATGCTTAGAAATAATGTCTGAGGTTGTTCTCTGACATGTACGTGTGTGAACCTGCACACATAGGAGCACACATGCATTCACACACACACAAAAGGAGGCTATAGAGCAGCATTTCTCAACCTGTGGGGCATGACTACCTTGAGAGTTGAACAATCATTTCACAGGGTTTGCCTAAGACCATCAGAAAACACAGATATTTATATTACAATTCATAGCATTACAATTCATAACAGTAACAAGTTACAGTTATAAGGTAGCAATAAAAATAATTTTATGGTCTGCCATCACCACAACATGAGGAACTGTATTAAAGGGCCACATCACTAGGAAGGTTGAGAACCACTGCCTATAGGTTACTTGACGAATCTCCTTCATACACACAGGATGAGATGTAGTCAAAGAATTCACCTAAAGTCACTCAGATCGAAGTGTCCCACTTAGAGAGTCTAAGAACTAAGGGACCATTGACCCACCACCTATCCTAACATA
>LR755307.1:0-42039 GCA_902729485.2 Mus minutoides
ACAGAATGACTTCAGTGCATTTCTACAATTGTTAGGGTTTCCTGTGTCTGGGAAGCAGATCATGTCCACAGAACAAAACAATGTAGAAAAGATGCAATGCAAAGCCTAAGGCAATACATATGCATAACTCACAAGTATCACTTGAGCAATTGGGCATTGAAGGAAATCAAAGATACGTGGTCTACAGGTCTACAGTGTGAGCCAGGGTGTCTCTCTCTCTCTGTCTCTCTCTCTGTCTCTCTCTCTCTCTCTCTCTGTGTCTCTCTCTCTCTCTCTCACACACATACACACACACACACACACACACTCACACACACACACACTCACACACACACACAAATTCAGTGAAGGGGAAACATGAGGGGACAGGTTAGTCAGAATGATATGATTTCGAGCTTACCAGGAGCCACATGGCCAGTCCTAAGAGAGTTTGAACAAGATACAAAATCCTTGTCTCAAGAAAATTATATGCATCACACTAATGAAATATGAAAGCTATCACGGAAATACATCAGTGATGAGGCTAAAATTTCACTCGGGTAAAACTCAAGGTCTTCAACCCGTTCCTCTAAAGGAGTCTAAACTTCTCTACATCAAACTGCATTACCCAAGGAAAAACCAGTACATACCAGTTGAGCACAGCAGATAGGTCTCCAAGTCCCAGCTGCACCAGGCAGTCATCCAGGCTGCAGGTCTCTGAGTGTGTTCTCTGGCTCCACTGAAGCCTTTATATACCTCTCTGCTCACCCCTCCCTATTGTAGCCACACCCTCCGATTTAAAACTGGAATTGGATTTCCTGGTTTAATCTCCACCCTTTCAATTCCAGATTAAAGATCTAACCATTTCATTGGTTGAATCAGAAGGGCTTGTGTTCACATACTCTCCACTCTTCCCCATCCCCACACACACCCTCAAAAGTTTCATGGATAAATGCAAACATTCCACTTGTTAATTAACCGTACAACATCAAGTTTGTTGGTTTGTTCCTTCATTTACTTAGGGGTTACTTAGTTTTCAATTTGTTCCAGGGACCTTGTCATGCTCAGAAGACAAGGTTGTTTTAGAAGTCTAATTCTAGCAATCTCCCTGCCTCAGAATCCTTCTTATTGTTAGCATTACTGTTATGAATAAACATATCTGGTTGGATTTTATCCATGGGACCAGAGTCATTTCCAGTTTGCATCAGCTAAGGGTTTAATCTGTTGTTGATCAGAAACATAGCATAATGCGAAGACATTCTTTTTCGCTGGATTTGGGACAGAATACAGAGTCAGAGACAGGAATATGTACTGGAGCTCAAGGGCTGAAGTGGACGCTCTGTCAGTAAACTGCAGCAGCAGCCACTCAAAAGGTGGGGCAGGAGCAAGGCTTGATTCCATTACTGTAGTAGCCAGGGTGTTGGGTGTGTACTCAGTTGGCAGGGAGCTAACCTGCATATAGGGTTTCCTCTCTCCAGCTCTCTGTGCAGCAGACAAGATGGGGCATGCTGGTAAGCTCAAGTGGATGCTCACAGTCGTCTATAGGATGGAACACAGGGCCCCAAAGGAGGAGGTAGAGAAATACCCAAGGAGCTGAAGGGGTCTGCAACCCTATAGGTGGACCAACAATATGAACTAACCAGCACCCCCAGAACTCATGTCTTTAGCTGCATATGTAGCAGTAGATGGCCTAGTCAGCCATCATTGGGAAGAGAGGACCCTTGGTCTTGCATGTCATGTAGGTGAATTATGATCATCGACCATCGGAGTTCAAAAACTTGGACTTTTACTCTCTCTTTCCAGTGTGTTCCTGGCCAGCATTCCTCCCCATCCCCTTTCTCACTCTCTCAGGTTTTTTGTTTTTTGTGGGTTTTTTTTTTTTTCTTTTTTTCTCGAGACAGGGTTTCTCTGTATAGCCCTGGCTGTCCTGGAACTCACTCTGTAGACCAGGCTGGCCTTGAACTCAGAAATCTCTGCCTCTGCCTCCCAAGTGCTGGGATTAAAGGCGTGTGCCACCACTGCCCGGCTCTCTCTCAGGTTTTACTACAAAGGCTGGCTGGCTTTCTAGCTCTCCCCAGCCCTGTAGACCCTCCTCTCTAGCTCCAGGCTTAGAATGGCTCTGCCATGCGGCAGTGCCTACCAGGGCAGTAACTGCCCAGAGCTCTGTTTTTCCTCTGCCAGCTGGCATGAGGTCCCCTTCCCGTTCTTTATTACAGGTTTAACTACAAGAAAGTTGATTTTTTGACTTCTGTAGCCCCTCCTCCTGTGCTTGGCTTTGAGCTGTGTAAAGCCCAACTAGTCAGTGATTGATAGCTGCGTGGGCGGGACCCGCAGCAGCTGGGCTGAACCCCTGCTAAAAGCCTTCCACTTAACCCTTTACTCTCCAGTTAAAATAAAAGAAAACAGGGGGAATTATACCCCTCCCTCATCCAGATAAGCCTGTGAAAACTGCATTTAAGATGCGTCCCCTACAGGAATACCTGAATCGTGCCTTTTAACAAAAAACTTCTTCTTTTTCTAAAAGCTCTTTTTTTTCTCTCTAGTATTTATGATTTATGTCTAAAAATTCTTACAACTTGTTTAAGATTTCCTTTAAGGTACAAAAGTCGTCCAATCCTTAATTAATAACTGGTTTTATTTTACAGAAGAACTGTTAACTGCCTACTCCAGCTACACAATTAACACGATATTTTCTTCCTTAGCCATCCAAAGGGACTGTGATATGCTCCTAAGCAAACCATTGCAGAAATAATGTTTGCTATCCACACTATGCAGATATCCTCTGCTGGTGTTCTGCTCCTTTGTTATAATTACTCTACAGGTCTATCTCCACACGGGACCTGCTACCACAGCTCCACCTGAGACAGCGCCATCTACAGGGACCTCCAGACAAAGCTGCCTTCCTCCAAAATTCTCATCTGACTGAGGGCTCCCCAGACAAATGCTGAACTATAGAAGACAGACCTGGGACCTTCCAGTTACAGATGGACTCTTTTGCTAAAGCCAAATGGCTGTTGAACTTTGGGGAAAGTTATATGATAGTGAGGAAAGCATAATGTCTATCTAGATTAATTAATTGCTGTTCAAAAATGGATGTTATTACTCTCAAATTGTACACGTTCCCATGAAACAACTGACTGTACAATCTCTTGCCTTCTCAATTCAATCTTTTGCTTTCTCAACTCAATCTCTTGCCTTCTTAACTCTTACCCATAACTCTCCCTACTACTCTGGCTTTGTTCTGCTATTTCTCTAGGCTATATATTTTCTTCTGATAATTCCACTCCATTCTAAATTTTCACAATTAATGACACAGTCACATCAGTGCCCCCCCCCATTTTTTCTAATAAAAAAAGAGGAGGAATTGTGGGGAATTTCAGGCTGGTCTCCAGTCGAGCTGAGGTCTGAACCCCGATGGTCATAATTCACCTACATGACACGGTAGGCGTTCCTTCATGCTCCTGGAACTCCAGCCCCTGCCTAAGGTACCACCTCCCACAGCCCCCACAAGAGAAGCATGGTCAGTAGTCATCTAAGCAATGGCCCAAGCTTCTGACCTTCAGGCTAAACTCCTCCCCAGTTACCTAGCAACAGTGAAGACCATAAAAAGGGGTGCTCAGCCCATACCTCTCTCTCTTGCTCTCTTACTCTTACTTCTTTGTCCTCTCACTTCTCTCTCTTCCTCCCTTTCTCTTTGTCCTCTCCTCTCCTCTCTCTCTCTCTCTCTCTCTCTCTCTCTCTCTCTCTCTCCCCTACCTTCTCTCTTTCCCCTGCATTTCTTTAATAAAGCTCTTAAACCATAGACAGTCTCTGTCCTTCAAGTTCCACTGCACACTCTGGTTAGCGTTGGGAACTTCTTCCCCTATTCCCTCTCTCCCACAACCCTAGTGGCTTTAGCTAAGTAGCTTCAGGGGGGTCCCCAGGCAGAGCTGCCCCTTGACCATCCCTGAAGAGTGGGATAGAGGAATGCCCACCCAGGGATGAGTGGATAGGATAAGTAGCAGCCTTCCCAAGCCAGACTGACCAGAGAATAGGGAAACTCTGGTGGGGCAGTGGGTATCTTTTCCTCCCCTACTTTCCCCGGGCCCCACCCCCCCTTTATTTTGTTCCCAACAGGAGAACGCCAGGGCCAAGAAGTGGGAGTGGGTGGGTAGGGGAGTAGGGTGGGGGGAGGGTATAGGGTCCATTCGGGATAGCATTTGAAATGTAAATAAAGAAAATATCTAATAAAAAAAAGATAAAAAAATTTGGAAATGGGAGGTATAAGGGACTTTCTGGATAGCATTAGAAATGTAAATGAAGAAACTATATAATAAAAATTGGGGAAAAAAGAAAAAAAGAAAAGAAATTTTCATTTAACAAGGTTAGTGTTTCATTTGCAAGACTTTATAGATTGGAGATGGCTTCTGGATTAGGAATGGGAGCTTCTCCCAATACTGTCATGTGGTACAAATTTGCACATGCCCTGTGCCCGCTGCTTCAATCTCTCTGAATTCATATGTGCATCAGTTTTGCTGTGTTTTAGAAGGCCTGGTATCTTCAGTTGAAGGGCGGCTGCTATGAATATAGTCAAGCAAGTGTCTTTGTGGTATTGTGGGTCCCCTTTGGCTTCTGTCTGCAAGTGGTAAAGCTGTCTCTAGAAGGTAGATTGAATCTCAAATTTTTGAGAAACTACCAGATTGATCTTACAAGTGGTTATGCAAGTTTGTACTCTCTCCCAACAATAGAGATGTGTTCCCCTTGTTCCATAACCTCCCCACCATGAGCTGTCAAATGAGGTTAAGAGCTCTGATTCAATCACTAAACAGGTTGCATGTTACAAATAGAATTAAAAGGATGAAGTTTAACCATCTAATCCAATTCCGTTTGGGATTGGAGGGTGTGGCTACAAAAGGGAGGGGTGAGCACAGAGGTATATAAATAAAGGCTTCAGTGGAGCCAGAGAACACACTCAGAGAGCTGCAGCCTGGATAACTGGCTTGTTTGGCCAGCACTCAGAGACCTATCTACAGTGTTCAGAACTAGTAGGTAATGATATTCCCTGGGTCATGCGGTTTGATGTAGACACATTAGACTACAACATATGACCAAAAAAAGAAAAAAAAAAAGTTAATTTCTATCTCCTTAGAGGAACACATTGAACACTTGGGATTTAATTCCAAATGAAGTTTTAGCTTTATCACAAATGTGTATGTTAACCAGTTGATTTCATTATTATGGTTGATTTTTTAAAAGGAGGTCTTTCTATTTTGTTTAAGATCTCCTAGAAATGGCCATGTGGCTCTGGCTGGCTGAAAAGCAAGAACGTCCTTACCCATAAGCCTCCTCAGTGCTAAGATTCCTAGCACGTGCCCTCACATTTCCATTCACTCTGTTTTTGTGAGTCACTGGCTCACACTGGAGACCTGGAGACCGTGTATCTTTGAACACCTTTAACTCACAATAGCTGGAGTTACACTTGGAGTAACTACTCAATGTCTTACCTTAGGCTTTGCCTTACATCGCTTTCACAGAGCTTTGATTTTTTTTTTTTTTTTTTTGATATGGTCTTCATTAGGAACCCAGGAAACCCTGACAATTATAGGAATCCATTGTCATCATCATGCTTAGTGGGTCAATATTGAACTTTTTGTGTTTATTGGTTTTTTTTATTGTTATTGCATTTTGTTTTGTTGGTTGTTTTGTTGGTTTTTTCTTTTTTCCTTTTTCTTTTTTTTTTTTGTTGATTACTTGATTATGTTTGAATTGTTGTTCTCTTTCCCAGTCTTCCCTTTGCAAGCCTCCCTACCATCCTCTATCCACTTTGACTCTAAGACAATACTCCCTTATACACACACCCAGTCCCCAATAACCCCTCTAGCATCCCCATTCCCATGGATACCAGATAATTCACTCATCAGCTGCATATTTATCCAGAGTCATGGATGCACCCATGAACACACTTTGGGTGGTGGTTTCATCCATCAGAGCTCTGAGGGGTTAAGTTAGTACACATCATTATTTTTTCCTATGGGGTTTCAATCTCCTTCACCTCTTCTGTTCTTCTCTAAGCCTTCCATTGGGTTCTCCTGGCTCAGTCCAATGGTTGCCTATAAGTGTCTGTAATTGTCTTACATGTTGGCACAGTCTCTCAGAGAACAGCCATACCAGGCTCCTGTCTGGAAGCACATCTTGGCACCAGCTATAGTGTCGGGGATTGGTGTCTGCTGATGGGATGGATCCCAGGGTAGGCAGTCTCTGAATGTTCTTTCCTTCAATCTCTGATTCATTTTTTTAATCCATGTTTTTCTTTAGATGGGAACAATTTTAGGTTAAAATTTTTGAGATGGGTGACTGGGTCCTTCCCTCAACTGGGGCCCATGCCTATCCATTGGGGCTGGTCTCTTAAGGTTCTATCTTCCTTGGGCTGCACGTTTTGGCTCCGGCCATCCTCATTAAGTCCTGTGAGTCTTGTCAATTCAATATATCTTTCATGCTTTCTTTTTTTTTTTTTTTAAGAGTGTGTCACAAACAAAATTTTTGATCCAAAAATTAGATACCCATTGTATTAGTTAGGGTTCTCTAGAGTCACAGAACTTACAGAGTAAAGGAATTTATTGATGACTTACAGTCTGTAGCCCAATTCCCAACAATGATTCAGTAGTAGCTGTGAATGGAAGTCCAGGGATCTAGCAGTTACTCAGTCCCACACAGTGAACAGGCGAAGGAGCAAATGCTAGTCTCCCTTCTTCCAGTGTCCTTATATGGTCTCCAGCAGAAGGTGTAACCCAGATTAAAGGTGTGTGCCATCACACCTTTAGTCCCATGTGATCTTGAGCTCGGGGATCTCTGTCTTAATCTCACACCTTTAATCCCAGATGATCTTGAGCTCGGAGATTTCTCTGTCTTAATCTTCTGGAATCCATAGCCTATATGCTATCAAGACCTCCATACCAAGATCCAGATCAGAGACTTCTATATCCAAGCCTCCAGGTTAGGGTCACTGGTGAGCCTTCCAAATCTGGATTGTAGCTCATTCCAAATATAGTCAAGTTGACAACCAGGGATAGCCACTACACCCATTTAGGTGATAGAGAGGCTGCCGTGATGCCAGTGTGGGGGACTGTCTTTCCATCACCACTTTAGGATGAAGAGGTAAATTGATGTGTCTACCATTGCATGAGTAGTAACTCACAAGCTTAGTGGTTGATGTGATGGTGAGGGAGTTTTGTAAACTCTGTCTTAAAAGTATATTTACTTCTGACTCCTTCCCCAGGATCCTTCCTATTGGAGACCTTTAGAAGATGAGTGTTCTTACCTCACCCACACTCCAGAATCTGGCAATTCAGACTCTGGTGAGAGAGGAGGCTCTAGGCATGTCTGATCTGGAGGATCTGGCCCATGTACTCTTCCCAGCAGTGTTCAAGGAGGCCTTTGGTGGCGGACACACCAAGCTCATAAAGGCATTGGTGATAGCCTGGCCTTTTCCCTGTCTCCCTGTGGGGGCATTGATGAAGACTCCTGACCTGGAAACATTGCAGGCTGTGCTAGATGGAGTAGACATTCGTCGAACAAGAGGGTTTCACCCCAGGTAAGCAATTTCCAAGTCCTGTAGAAGGGAGCAGAAGGAGTACACATTAGACATTGTCGGGGAGATTAGCTTGTCATAAATGGATCAGATGCTTCTGATGGCATCATCAGGCAGGAATACAGGGTTCTTGACAGCTACTGTTTACTTGTACTGAGGACAGTTGGATATGGATTAGATTTGAATATGGACTAGAGTAAACGTGTCCTCACAGTAGAATGAGCATATCCCTGACATCCCCACAAGAACTAATAAGTAAGGAGGAATAAAGTGTTACCTTAGTGAAAGAAAAGTATTCAAGTGTACAGAAGCATGGGAAAGCTTCCATAGCATGCCTGAGTCTAACTTGGATCTCAGGTTCTAAAAAAAAAAAAGAAAAACATACACATTAACAGGGAAGAGAGCCGAGTTTAGATATATGTAGTAAAAGCCAATTCAAGGTCTGCCATCATTCATATGTTTGACCTGCAGGAGAAAAAAACTACAGTTTCTCGACCTGAGAAATGTGCACCATAACTTCTGGAACATATGGACTGATTCAGAGGACAGTGACTGTTCAGCAGAGACCTTGGATGAAAAGCAAGCCGTGAAGGTCCGTCCCAGATATGCACTGAGGCAGCGTCTGAAGGTCACGGTTGACCTGTGCATCAGGTCCTGCCTTGATGAAGCACAAGCATGGTTCTTGAAGTGGGCCCAGGAGAGAAAGGGCTCCCTATATTTCTGCTGTACAAAGATGAAGATCTTGGCTCTGCCGGATAAAGTTCTCAGACAGATCTTCCATGTTTTTGATCCAGAACACATCATGGAGTTGGAACTAAATACTGAATGGTCTCTGTTTGAGCTGGCACATTTTGCTCCCTATTTCGGGCAGATGAGAAATCTCCACAAAGTCTTCCTGGCACCCCTCCACAAGACCACCTTCCCTATTATCAATAGAGCAAGAGTCAGAGAAGCCAAGTGTATCAACAAGTTTATTTCTCAGTTCTCACAATTCAACTGTCTCCAGCATCTCTTCATGTTCTACATCTATTTTCTCAGAGACCAGATGAATCAGGTCCTCGGGTGAGCAAGAGTAGACAGTTGGGTCAGCTATCAAAGCAAATCTGTCTGTCTTATCTAAAAGATTAGTGGTATGTGATGCCAGTCAGTCACTAGAAACAAACATTTAGAGATTCATAAGACCCTGAAAGTTGACTCTTGTTTCCATGTACATTGAGATATACAAGGGGAATTTTACAAATTAAATCAGTGTCTGAAATGAGCACTCATGATATAGAGAAGTGATTTGGTATAAAGAGTAGGTCAGAACTAGTAAGAATGGGATGTCCTTCCTGGAATCATGCCCATCTATTCAAATGGAAAGGGAAGAGAAAGGGGGGGGGGCTGTAATGAGGAGTCAGGGTACTCAGCGCAGTGTGAACTTGAGTTATATGCTCAGATGTGTGAGAGTAGCCTTCTATCTTCCCCCAGTCTCCATGAGTGAAATATTTTGAGCCCAAGTAGTGCTGAGTGCATTGGACAGGAGGAAGAGCCTGGGCTGTAATGAGAGCAAGCATGACTGCAGAGGGAATAATAAAATGCAGATTCAGTGCGCCCACAGCAAAAATTGAGATCCTGTCAGAATTTTATTGGGATGGAATTTCTTCCGTGTGCTTTCTGAGATTAGAGGACAAACTGGTTATCAGGTTTAGAGTATGGCCATGAGATAAATTGTGAGGTTGACATGACTGAGCAGTTTCCAACAGGAAGCATCATAGATGATGTACTTGACCATTTAGTCAAACTGACCCTAGGGCACTTGGTTCCTTCTACAACTTTGTATATCCCAGTCAAACCTCTACAAGACTATTTGCCAGAACTAACCATCTGTCTACTTTATCTCTAGGTGCCTGGTGACACCCTTGAAGACCCTCTCCATTACTTACTCCCTGATTTCACAGAGAGACCTGGATTCCTTCTCCTGCTGTCAGAGCCTCTTTCAACTAAAACATCTGGAATTGAGAGATGTGGCCTTAGTTGATTTAGATCTTATGCCTCTGAGAGGTCTCCTCTTGAAAGTGGCAGGCGCTCTTGAGACTCTGGATTTGCAGGGGTGTAGGATAAAGGACTCCCAGCTCAGTGTCCTCCTACCTGCACTCAAACAATGCTCTCAGATCTCCAATGTCAACTTCTACAGCAATGACTTCTCCATGCCTATCCTGAAGGACCTTTTGCTGCACACAGCCAACTGGAGCAAGATGAATGTGGAACAATACCCTGCCCCTTTGGAGTGCTATAATGAGTTTGCTCAAGTCTCTATAGAAAGATTTGCCCAACTTTGTCAGGATCTCATGGCTACACTCAGGGCAATCAGGCAGCCCAAGAAGAGCTCCTTTGCTACAGATATCTGCCACACATGTGGTGAGCGCTGTATCTTTCACCAGGTGTCCAGACTTTGTCATTGCTGCCAGTAAATTGGGAAAGTTCTGGATTCAAATAAACAATAGGCTTGGGACACATCTCTCACCTGGGGCACTCAGAACAGGTGGCTTCTGACACTGCTCAGATGATTGGAAACAAAAAGATGTTCAGTGACTGGTATTTTGGCAACTGAGCTTGACATGGGGAACAGTTGGATGGACTGTGGAAACAGGGGCCTAGCGGAGTCAGAAACACAGCTTGGCATTGTTACATGGCTTCTCGTCGGACAGACTAGTTGCTTTGCTGTATACTTACAAACCTGGATGTTCTCTCAGTATGGTCTTTGACTGTTACCAAACTCACTATCCGGTTTCAGGAAGGTTCAAATGGGTGGAGAAATGGAAAGACACTGGTATTTCATGAGTGAAGCAAAGGTCTTGGTGAAATTAACATGTTACATTAAAATGAAAGTTTTCTTGACACTTCCTTCCCTTGTCCTTTACCCGGGCTACATGTTCAACCTACCTGTATGGCTGAACAGTTACGTGCACAAAACATTTAAACTAATATGAGCAACATAGACAAACCTACTATGAAGGAAAATTAAAAGGATCACAGATAATTAACATCTAGTTCATTCAGACCACAAGGCACCTTGGACCTATCAGAAATGCCTAAAGTGAAGAAGACAATATAGTGCAAAGTAAACAAGCTTTCCAGTCTGGTTTTGTAATCTTGATCTTTTTGTCAAGCTTTAAAGAGATGACTACTGGAACCACTATATCCATCTGTTATGCTACATGTCCCTAAAGCCTTATTTCAATGGGCTCCAAAACTCTATGAAGTACTCATATTTATTTAAAGATATCCAATAAAATGCAGGTCCCTCTTCTCCATAAACGATTTACTGTACAAAAAAAATGTTTTTTAAGTCTTCAACTGTAATAAAAAGAACAGAAAAATATCACCCTCAGCCTAGTCATTATATCCCCTTTCTGTATAGTAACCTCTCAATAAAATAATTTGTTACTCTATATTTACTTAACACTTAGAACATCATGTTTGAATATCATTGTTATTGTCCAAATTGAATAAAGCATCTAAATTTAAAGACTATACAACAATCAGCCTTTGGAAAGAAGTCAAAATGTAGACATTGACGCCAGGCATGTCACAAGTCACAATCTTGGGGAGGTGGATAAAGTTATCAGCTATGGTGAGAAACATATGAACTTCTAGGCTGGCCTAAAGTACAGAGGAAGACAAAAAATAAAGAGCATACCTCTCTCAGGCTCGTTCTTTCTGTCTTCCCCCACAACCTGTCCCCCTGTCTGAATGTCCACTTCCCTGCTCTTGTTCCTTAGGACCAGTGAACTCACCTGAGATTTTTCCACAATTAAAATGCTTTAATATTCTTTTTTTTTTTTTTTTTTTTTTTTTTTTTTTTTTTTTTTGGTTTTTCGAGACAGGGTTTCTCTGTGCAGCCCTGGCTATCCTGGAACTCACTTTGTAGACCAGGCTGGCCTCGAATTCAGAAATCCGCCTGCCTCTGCCTCCCGAGTGCTGGGATTAAAGGTGTGCGCCACCATATTCTTAAAACACACAAGGCATAGATTGAGAGAGATTCTTCACATGTGAAGAGCACACGCTGCTTTTGCAGAGAACCAAAGTTCTGTGTCAGAGCTAATAATCAAGTGGCTGTCCAACGGAACTCAGGCTTCAGGTGATAGGACCCTCTTTTCTGGCTGCTGTGGATCCCAGCTTTCACATGCACAAATCCACATAATATATATGTACACATAATACAACTAGCTGAAGAAACCTTTAAATAAAAAAAGGACTTAATTTCACAAAGGAATAAAAAATGGCCCAACTAATTAAAATGGGGATGCTGATCAGTAGCAGTTGTGTGGCTCTGTGAAGAGAGCATGTGGAGTTTCAGGTGTATCCTTTGAGCTCAGTTGGAGAACAATGGTGTAGGGTGCTCTGGGCTCCAGAATTTGACCTCTGGCACCATGGGTGAGTGAGAGGAAATTAGGAGTTCGTCAATGTATAACATTTATTTCTGTATACATTTTATGTATATTCCTATTCTATTTGCATGTATCCTTGCATGACAGAAAAAGGCATCAGAACCTTGTATAGATGGCTGTCAGCTAGCAGTTGGTTGTCTAGAACTGAACTCCAGTTGTCTGAAAGAGCAGACAGGACTCTTAATTACTGAGGGATCATCCTTAGAGCCCCATGTGTGACAATGGTAAACACACTCATGGATACAGAATCACAAGGAATCAGGAGTCCCTTTTGCACAAAAGCTTACAACTTTGGCATTACCTTTCATTACATTTCAAACATTTTGTGTACATGTGTGTGTTGATGGTTTGGTTTTTTTTTTTTTTTTTTTTTTAGATAGTCACTATGTAGATCTGCCAATGCAATACCAATATTCTGAGTCATTCCAGGAATGGTCAGGATGTGCTTAATTTCATAGAATGTTTACCTAGCCATTCACAGGATCTGTGAACCACATTAAACAGAGTGTGATAATATATAACAGATATCTCAGCACCCTATAGGTTGAGAATTCAGAGCAGAAATTCAATCTCATTCTATCTACTTATCTAATACCTAATATAAAAATTCTAGAAACTTCCTCTTGACATGGAGCTAGAATCCCTGAGCACTTTCCTTTTGATGTCTCTTGACTTCATCTTATCCCTGATCAGGAATGGAATAAAAACTGTGCAAAATAAGTAAATAAAAACCAAAACAATAAAAACACCTATAGGATTACTATAGTTTGAACTTTAAGGGTATGTTGATAACAGAAGAGAAAGAAACCATGTACAGATGGAGGGAGATTTAGAAGGACTAAAATAAATATAACCATGCCTATTTATGTCTTAGGGAAATGTCTGACTGAAACAACATTCTTTGTATAATTGACATATGCTAATTATCAGTTATAAGTACATACTAACTATAGATACCAAGCTTCACACCAATGTTCAGAACTTTATCTTATATCATAATAATTGAATATTTCATGACTATTTAGTGTAATTATAAGTGGCTCATGAGAATATATGTTGCTAATACGTTTCAGGAAAACTTGTTTCTATTCAGTTTGTGGTGAGCCAAGTTTAAATGCTAACACATCTAGCTCCCTGTTTATCATTTCTTTTGTTGTCATTAATTCATTTATGTATTCACTTTGCCACCTGATCACCTCCTGCCTTTCCTTTCCATCCAGTCCTTTTCACCTCAGTTAGCCTAGGCAAAGCATTAGCCTTAGGCATTCCCAGAGGTTTATCCCAGATGATTCTAGGTCTCACCAAGTTGACAACTGAGATTAGTCATCACACAAATTTCAAAGGAATTCCAAGTGAGTGATTCTAATTGGGGAAGGGGGCAGGAAATGGACCCACTGACCCATGTAAATGTGTAAATGAAGATAAATGTTATGTGAGAATATTTCCCAACTCATGAAATTGTCAGAAAAATGTACTTGGAAATTTTTTAAGTAGAAGGATAGCTGGTAACTCATTAGAATTGACTAGAATTGTCAGTCCAAGGACTACATGAAGCTTTAACTGCCACAATCAAGGTCTGAAGCAAGCAATATCAAGACATAAGATGCTGGAAATTTTGATTTTCACTCCCAGATTTAGTTGCACTCAAAGTCCTATACACAAGCATTTTTTTAATGGTCTAGGCTTCTGTCTACATGGACACGGGAATGTTGAATACATTTCTAGGGGCTTCTAGGTTTTATGGCAGGAGGAATTCTACACATGGGACCCCAGATGGAACACAGTAAAGAGGTCTTCTTACCCAACTAATCCTACATAAAAACAACACAGACTTAGGAGCTCAATTCAACAACCATTGGGGCTGAAGAGATGGCTCAGGGTTAAAACCCAGAGAACCTGGGTTTGATTTCCAGCACCTATATAGCAACTCACAACTCTCTATTATTCCAGGTCCAAGGGATGTGATGCTTTTTTTTTTTTTTTTTGCATCCACTGGCACCAGGCATATAGTTGATACATAGACAGAAATACATGCAGGCAAAACACCAACATACAACATACAAAATAAAATAATTTTGAAAACTGCTGGTTATCCAATACCAAATTGTCAACCCTGGAACAAGTATGAAAACATACACACAAGTAATGTCCCCAAAAGGCCATGTATTAAAAGATTGGATGCTAACCCAATATGCTACTGAGCTATCATGGAATCTTTAAGGGGGAGGGGCTATCGAGAGGAGGTTAAGTCATTAAGGGTATGCATTTGAAGAAAGGAATGTGACTTCAGCCCCTACGGTCTCTTTGGCTGCTGGCAACCATAAAATATGCAGCTCTTCCTGCCATATGGACTCACCATGGTATACTGGACCATCAGAGGCCCCTAACTACCTTCCCCATTTGTAATCTCAAGCATCATCTTCCCCGAAACCTTGTCTACAACACAGGTGTGGGGAATTCTGGACATGGCCTCTTGCTTTGCACAGCCATAAGGAGGTAGTTTGTGTTGAGATCTGCCTTCTGCTGTCCAGAGCCACAATGACCTGCACCCCAAAGAGAATGTGATGGTTACTGTGAGCGGGGAAACAGCAAGCGAGGGTGAGGAAAAGAGAGTGTGATATTTCTTGTAAATGATTTTCTGAAGTACCAAGTTATACAACTAGGAAATGCAGAAAAGCCAAAAGAAGAAAAGGTGCTGAAATAAAAATAATGTGCAGGCCAGACAATATGCAGAGAGTGAGATACCTTGTAATACTCAGCCCTCAAAAAGATGTCTTTATCAAATCCCTCTCATCAGGGCACAGGGTCTCCTGCTGAAGAGGAGGCAGACAGAGTGTCAGTAACAGACAAGATGGTGGATACCAAGAAAACGAGACCATCTAAATAAAACAGGGCTGGTGCACTTAAGAATTCAGAGACTGGGCTGGAGAGATGGCTCAGTGGTTAAAAGCACTGATTGCTCTTCTAGAGGTCCTGAGTTTAATTCCCAGCAGCTACATGGTGGCTCACAACCATCTACAATGGGATCTGATGCCCTCTTCTGATGTATGTGAAGAGACCAATACATTCAAAAAATAATTCAGAGACTGAGGCAGCATACACATGGCCTATGTTGGTCTATATGAGATGAAATCCTAGAGCTGCAAAGAGAAGTGGACACAAGCCTCTCTCCCTAACCAAGAAGCTATCTCCAATTGATAATCCCTCACGGAAGAAAATTTAGTTTCCTTTAAGAAAGTCTCCCTGGAAAAAAACAAGTCTAAAGGGTGGTCCTCATGCCCAGCAGTAGATACCAACACAAAAAGAACTCCATAGCGTCTTTGGTCCTTGTCTCATAATAGCCTGTCAGGGCCTCTTTTCCTCCCCCTCCCTTTTTTGAAAAACCTTATCCTTTTTTAACTTTATTTTTCTTCTCTCTCTCTCTCTCTCTCTCTCTCTCTCTCTCTCTCTCTCTCTCACACACACACACACACACACACACACACACACAAAACAAATCCTTTGAGTATATATTATAGTTTTTAGGTTTGTGTTTTCATGGGATTCCTGAATATGAGAATAGGAAGTTCTCCTCTTCTAGATCTATTTCTTGTACCTTTTCTTCAGCTCTTTTTCTTCTGTTTGTCTTGTCATATTCAGATGTGTTTGTTTCTTTTTCATCTTCTCTTATTTTACTTTATTATTATTCCTCTGTTTGTTTTCTGCTGAGTGACAGAAAGGGGGCGGATCTGAATGGGGGGGGGGGCAGGTAGAAGAATCCGGGAGAAGTAAAGGAAGGTGAAACCATAATACGGATGTATCAAATTGGAGAGCGTGATCTGTTTTCAATTAAAGGGAAACTGTTGTGAAGTTCGGGCAGGCTGAACAATCTTGAAGACATGGGAGGTTACTGTAGCTCCTTTTCCATTTTCAGAAGTACCCTCAGTACAGATCTCCCCATCTTGATCTCTAGTTGAGATCAACTACATCTGTTCCCATACATATAGTTCTATGTCTTCAAATGACTTCAAGTGGTCAAAGCTCAATTTTCGTTGATTTTATTGCTAATGAATTTCCATCTGTTGGAGGGAGAAGCTTCCCAATTTAAGCACCCCGTCCAGCTAACCCAGGGATCATACAGCTTTGCTCTATGTGTGATTGCTGCCGCCTGCTGGCCACTATGTTAATCTCAGTCACAGGATGCCAAGGCTTGGGCTGCTTGGGCTTCCTATCCTACAACTTGCAGTTCAGGCAGGTAACGATGCCTACTCAGAACAACCTGTATCTTTAGAGATAGACAAAGCATAATCAGCAGCTATTTTTTATGGATTTGAGAAAATCTTACAGACCAAATTATCTTCCTTTAAGTTTAAAAAAAAAAAGTAAGATCAAATGCTCTGCTTTTTGGACCTCGGCTGGTCAAAAAAACAAGTGACAGCTTAGACAGACATTTGTTAACCTTTGGGCACAGATTTGTCACCATAAGTTTCCAGGCTGTGACTCTTCTACCAGTTATGGATGGCTGAGGCTGCTGAGTGACCGTTCTTTGAAGACTGAGCTGCTGTGTGGAATTCCCTAAACACACAGCTTTATTGACCCTATAGGTTCCGCCAAACTAATCCTGTCTCATATTCCCCATTTTGGAGAGTAGCAGTCACAATTGTACTGCAGAACTAAAGTCCTTTAGGTACATTTTAGCACTTGGTCACATCTACAGCCTATCAGGGGACCAATTTGAGGTTGAATGTGGCAACATAGCTTTGTGACAGAGTGAACATGATAACATGTCATTCTGTTCTTCATAGCACCGGCATGGCTCACTACTGGTCACTCACCCAGGAATGTCTAGGGAGTCATAGTTCAGTGAGACAAGGCACTTATGGTTTTGAATCAGAACCTGCTGGAACTCTTGCCTTGCGAGGAATGCCCCCAACTCTGCACATATCAGCCCCCCACGCCCAAGAGGCCATGAACGTAGGTATGTTGCATGGTCTCGGAACACAAGCGTACTTGTATATTCCTGCTGTGAGCTTGTCTTAACCTTGGAGATCTTATTGAAGATTTGGGGAGATAATATTCATACCAAACTCAAAAGACAGAGGTGCCTTTGTTATAGCCTATAAAACTACAAATGCAATTTATTGCTACAGATTCCCATCCCATCCTGAAGACAGATGAATTATCACTGTCCAGGAAAGAATTGGGACCTCTCAACTTGGTCCTGGAATTTACCTCTATGACTTCTGACAAATGACATTTATTCCATGACTGTCATAAGAACATGAGGTCTACCAATAGGCCTAGGTGTTACCAACACGTGCAGCCTGATGGGACACTGCCAATGCCTGGGCAGTAGCCATTGGCCTGCTTTATCATAAGCTGCCTGCTGGAAGGAGCTCTGAAAATTCTCAGACCAGGAGGCTTAAGAAAGGGCATAGGGATGGACTTGTAGAATTTTATGTCATGTCTATAACCTGCTATAAGACCAAGTGAGTATGTGACACATCATTTAGAGCTGGTGGCTTCCAGAGCTTCAGTGCAAACTTCAGAAAACAAGAGTGTTAATACAACATCCTGAATGTCTTAACATGTTTGGATGTTGTATGTTGTGATGGCTAGTCTTATGTCAAATTGACACAAGCTATAGTTTTTCTGAAAGGAAAGAGCTTCAGTTGAGAAGATGCCTCCATAGATCCCACTGTAAGGTACTTTCTCAATTAGTGATTAATGGGAGAAGGTCAAGCTCATTGTGGGTGGTGCCATCCCTGCCTGCACTGGGCTCTATAAGAAGAAAGAATGAGCAAGCTATGGGGAGCAAGCCGGTTAGCAGCTCCCCTCTGTGGCTTCTGCATCAGCTCCTGCCTCTGGGTTCCTGTCCTGACTTCCTTCAGTGATGAACATCAATACGGAAGTGTAAGCCAAATAAGCTCTTCCCTCCCCCAGGTCTCTTTGGTCATGCTTTATCACAGCAATAGGAACCCTAATTAAGACTTGTGTGCACTGATGACACATCCATACATCAGTACATCCCTGGTAAAAGGCCACATGGGTCCAGGAACTAAGGGGTAAGAAGAGGAGTGGTCCAATTTTCCCTCCTTTCTTTGTGAGTTGAGTATTTTCAGGAAACACTGATTAGAAGAAAACAGATCTGGTTTTTCTCCAAGCTCCAGTTCTCACTGGGTGGTCTCCTTCCTTTTTCTCTTTCTCTCTTTCTTTCTTTCTTCCTTCCTTTTTTTGGTTTTGTTTGTTTGATTTTTTTTTTTTGAGACAAGGTTTCTTTGTGTAGTCCTGGCTATCCAGGAAATCTCTCTGTAGACCAGGCTAGCCATGAACTCAGAGATCTACATGCCTCTGCCTCCCAAGTGCTGGGATTTAAAAGGTGTTTGCCACCACCTCCCAGCTAGGATTTCTTGCTGCTATTGACCCAGGTTAACTCACGACTTTCCTGGACCTCAAAATCTGTTCATGACCTCCAACAACATCTCCACCATTCCTTAAGGAAAGGTTCATCATTAAGCATCCAAGACTCAGGCAGTCAGAGAAACCCAGACCAGTAAGGTTAGACTCACATTTGGGCTGGTGTTTGCCTGGTTAAATCTATAGTGACCCGGGCGGCTCTCCATGATCTTTGCTTTTATAGTACTGGGGTTGGTGTTAGTCAGGATATCATACAAACAGGATGAAAAATAAAAGACTATGTGGTTTGAATAGAAATGGACCTCCACAGACTCACATGTTTGAATATTTGGTCTATAGGGAGTGGCACTATTAGGAGGTGTAGCTTTTTTGGAAGAAGTGTGTCACTGTGGAGGAGAGCTTTGAGGTCTTGTCAATACTCAAGCTAGGCCCGGTGTGGTAGTCTCCTGCTGCCTACAGATCAAGATGTAGAACTCTCAACACCTCTAGCAATATGTCTGCTTTCCGATCATGAAGACAATGGAGTAAACCTTTGAACTGTAAGCCAGCCCCAGTTAAATATTTTTCTTTAAAAGAATGCCCATGGTCATGGCAACCCTTCACGGCAAGAACTCCCTAACTCAGTCGGACTATTTCATATAAACCTTCTTCTAAATACTAATAGCTTGGATTTTCTTAGAAATGTCAGATCTGGACCCCAGATCAAGCAAGAAAGATCAAACTAAAGCCATGCTGTACCCAGAAAGCCAAGCTCAGAAGAAATGATCCCCTGAGTTAACCAACTACACCTTTCACAATGACAGGGGAGAAGCCCTGCTAGGTGAATGGCTCTACCACACAAATCCAGGTGTGCCATAAATTGCTTGCTGTTCATGAACATCAGTCTCTGTATTATCCTTGAATATGCACATAAAGGACCAATCATAATCTTCCCAGTCTCTAAGCTATAACGGAACCCCAAATCTGCAGAATGGCAACACTGGTGTACAGGAGACCAGGTCAAGGGTAATAGGCCTGTTAAACTTTCTTTTTCCAGAAAGGAAGAAAAGGCCACTCTCACAAGACCCTCCCCTTGTGACAGCTATATGAAATCTCAGAAATGCTGTAATATATAAGATGTGATTTAAGAAGGAGGAGGTAGGAGAAGGAAGTAGGAGGAATTGTCCAAGGTACATCCGCTCATTATTTTGGCCTTGCTAGGCATGTCAGAATAGGTATTTTGTCAACCTCCTCCTGTGGGCCCAGAAAGCTGTACAATTGGGGGAGCTGGTCTAGAGCAAGAGTGAGTTCAGACATATCCAAACCCTGAAAATCTTGTCCTGAGACCAGCAGGGGTAAGATTGCTTCCTCCTTGCTCTGAGCCTACATATGCCAGTGCATGTGACCCTTTTGACCCCCATCTCCACCACCCTTGAGGTAGTCACATAACCTGGTGGCCAAATTACAGCTTAAATGCCCTCTCTCCCTGTAAGGACATGTCCAGCAAGCACCTGGAATTCCTCTTCATGCAAATGACGCATCCCCAGCACCTCAGCCTCAGCCAATGAGGAACACTCGCACCGAAAATCGCTACCCACTCCCCAAGGTTGATACAACCCCAATAATGAGAGCGGATACGTTGAAAACCATCTTCAGTAAAGGCTATTTCTCCCGTGTTCCTGTTGATGGTATTCCTGTCTAATCCACCCACCCAGCTAAATTTCACTTCCTCCCGTCCAGCCCAGTGTGCTGCGTTCCTGGATACCCGAGAGCAGAAGCAAACTCCAGCGGCAACCTCCCTGTTGCATTGAGGTGAGGGTGGTGAGTAAGTGGGCTTTTATGTCGTGCAAGAAGAGCTCAGGTGTGATTTTTTTTTTAAGGCTAGCTCAAATTTTTCAGTTCCTCGATTATTCAAATGAGAAAGTACTCTCAGGTGGGCAAGATAGGAGGATGGTTACCACTAAATATTGACGCCAGAAACTAGAAGCATGTCCCCAGAAGAGATGAGAGAAAGCCCAGAGAATAAAACTAAGACAGGGCAAACGCCATAGAAGAAAGCCTAGTCTCCCATCTGTAGTTTCATCAATTAGAGCGTTAAATGCATCTACCAATAGAGGGCACCTGGAAACCACAGGAAAAAAAGAGCATGCCAGAACTGCTATTGTAAAATAGTCTAAAAATTGAAATGCAGTGCGCATGTTTCCCAGGAGCATGACCAAGGGACAGAGGGCCCATTTCTAGCCAGAAAGGTAAAGTAATTCTCAGGTTCACAGAGTCAACCCAAGTGAGCTGTGCTTATCAGCTGAGCTGGTGGAAATCACAGTGAGTTCTCCCAGCCCTCTTTTGAAGGAAAAACTCTTCGTCACAGCTATGCACATCTGCATACTGACTCCTAAGATCCCCTGAAGGCTTTCAGAGAGTCCCCAGGAGTCCCATCACCACAGAGACTCATCTCTCAGAGTCTGTGCTAAGGGAAAGTCACGTGACTTCTAATCTCCCAATCAGAAACACCAGAGGGACAGACTGAGAAAGGAACTTGAGGAAGTTGGTGACTAGAGCCCATCTTAGAGATATCTGCTGCACAGTTGTCATATTTAATGATGCAGGAATTGGTGAAACCATGTCTGACTAACAGCAATTAATCAGCTCCCCTCATACAGTAAGTTACTGGTTCAGGTTTTGTTTATAATCTAGAAGACAAAGGGAAACTAGTTACAAGAAGAGGCAAACTTAGCTTCCGAAAAGTCTACATTTATTAAGAGATTGCTGAATGACTGTCTGCCTCCTTCCCTCCTCCTTCTCTGCCATATTTGGTGGCTAAGAGAATTCCAAGCTGGTGAGTTTAGCAGCTTGAACCTTCCAAAGACTTTTGGCCAAGCTCTAGTTTTCAAGCCTGAGAACAGCAGATAACTCAACTCATCGAGGCTAGGGTTCATCAGAGAGACAATGTGAACTGCCAGATGGTACTGGGACAAAAGGAAAGGACATAAAGATAAGAGCTGATGAGATTACAATCAAGACAAATGATAGATGGGGGTCTGAAGACAACAAGTCTTAATAGATGTAAAGGCTGAAACAATCAGAAAGGTGAGTAAGACAACTGGACCCCTCAGGAAGGCAATGCCCAAGGTATTAACCACATATCAAGAGGAACGAGAATAGAATCTAAAGCCAATCTCATGTGCCAACAGGTCCTATGTACTCTAGAGCACTTAATATGCATGTAGACTAAAAATGCAGATGACATCAAGAAGAAGAGATTCTACAATGGTTTTTTTTTCTCATTTTGTAGCAGAAGCAGGTCTTGGGTTCAAATCCCAAGACCTCTTATTTATCATCTACAGAGGTACTTCAGGTTAGGCAGTTGAGAGGTATGCCTTATTCCTTAAATGCCATCTCAGATGTAAGTCCTGGGTGACCTACTCCACCCTATTATGCCTTTATTGGTCATTTAGACTTATGCAAGTACAGGTGTGATTCAGCTCATGACAATCTATGATCTTGCCACACCCACACTGTGTTCATAGTAGAAACCCTGGTTTCCCAGTTGACATGAGAGTCATCATTTATAATAGTCAGACAAGGGCGTCTGTGCCACAGGAAGTGATTGTATCGCCAATACACCTAGCTTCCTGCTGAGCAAAGCCAGAGGAATCTCAGCCTAACTGCAGTTAGTTAGAGGCAGAGCTTCTTGCTATTTGAAAATGATACTTAACATTTTACTACCACATCAGGCAGAGAGTAGTTATAAAGGCTCTTGAATTGGATACAGAGCTATTTTCAAAATGATCTAAAAAATGAACATTTTTCATAGTCATCAAGAATAAGAAAGTGAAGCTTGCCGGGTGTGGTGGCGCACACCTTTAGTCCCAGCACTCGGGAGGCAGAGGCTGGCAGATTTCTGAGTTCGAGGCCAGCCTGGTCTACAAAGTGAGTTCCAGGACAGACAGGGCTATACAGAGAAACCCTGTCTCCAGAAAACAAAACAAAGCAAACAAACAAACAAAAAGAATAAGAAAGTGACGTAACCTGTGGCTCTGACTTTTTTCTCTGTGGTAGTAACTACTTTCTGTGATTGTTCTAGTGAAAATATGGAGGCAGTGAGAATTCAGACTAAGAGCACCTAGGCTTAGCACCTATGTTCTACTGTTCTTCCTTTCCACACACATACACTTTATACCATCAGGCATGATCCTGATCTGCTTCTCTTATAATCAGCACCATAGCCCTACATTTTGGAACCAAATAAAATACACAAAAACTAAGAATGTCTGTGCCATCAGGAGAATCAGAAGCATCTAGCCTCACTTTAGTCTAAAGCAAAGTGGTAAGAACAAAATTACTAAGGACCGGAACCCTAACCTATGATGATGAGAGCTATTGAGAGCAAGTAGAATGAAATCAGGTAAGAATGAAAAGCCAACCTCTGGCCCACCCTCCTTCCTCCCATCCACCTGTGGCCTATCCTCCCTCCTATCCTCCCTCATCCCATCCATCTGCCAATCAATCAGAGGCCCACCCTCCTTCCTCCCATCCACCTGCCAATCACTGGCCTATCCTCCCTCCTATCCTCCCACCTCCCATCCACCTGCCAATCAGTGACCCTTACACCTGTCTCAGGCTCCAAGCTTCTCTCAGACCCAGCTCATTTTAAGGCTTTTTTTTTTTAATCTAAAGTTTCCTGCAAGTTATATTTGATTACACATGAACACACCCTAAACTTGAAAACAGAACCAGGAGAATGCTAGGGAAAACAGAAGCAAAATAGGCCCCTACAGTGGATCTAGGCTGTTAAGATCTGCTTTGAATCGACCATAAAGGCAAGGGTAGTCAGCTGCAAGTGCCAGTGATAATGAACAGAAAGAAGGTTTCCACACTGGGGGTTTCCCTGCTGAGGACACTGGATATAGAGTGTTCTGTCCTTCAAATCTTTCCAGCTATGCAAACTGTCAGCACCCAGCCTGGAGACACGGCTCCTTAGAACTCTTGCCTAGTTACCTGTAAAGTCCTGGCATCACAAAAGCAAAAACAAGTAAAGAGACATGAGAGCCCACTAGAGTGCCCTTGGCCTGCTTACAGTCATTCTACTTCCTAGCTCGCCTGGACACTTGTGTCTTCTATTGATCCCTCTAATGAACCCTCCTCATCCCTAGAAGTTATATAGAAATTTTAAATATCTTTTTTTTAATTAAAAATTTTTTTTCAGCTTTAATATTCATATCCTTTCACACCCTAAAAATATCATTAATTAATATTTAATTCTATTCGTAACTGAGGATCCTATATCTAATGTTGAATACTAAATTGTTTCAAAACATAAAAAACATTCTTTGGGAGTTAAACATAGTAAAAGAACATAAAATATTAAAAATGAATCATTAAGAAATATATGCAAAAGCCCTTATATGATACCACCTGACATACCGAGAGAGTATTTAAAACGCACTATGTGTCTGTGTACATTGTCTAACAATCAGTTTACTGAAAAAAAATGTTCAGTGTTTCTAGGATAGAAATTGTTTTATCAGTAAGTATATTTTAAAAATTTCAAAATAGCAAAAGCTCTTGAAGTTAAACATTAAGCAAATGTATAGTCAAAATAGATATCTTGCCGAAAGCAATCTACAGATTCAATACAATTCCCATCAAAATTCCAACTCAATTCTTCACAGAGTTAGGAAGGGAAATTTGCAGATTCATCTGGAATAACAAAAAACCTAGGATAGCAAAAGCTATTCCCAACAATAAAAGAACTTCTGAGGGACTCACCATGCCTGACCTCAAGCTGTACTGCAGAGCAATTGTAATAAAAACTGCATGGTACTGGTACAGCGACAGACAGGTAGACCAATGGAATAGAATTGAAGACCCAGAAATGAACCCACACACCTATGGGGGAGCTAAAACCATCCAGTGGAAAAAAGACAGCATTTTCAACAAATGGTGCTGGCACAACTGGTGGTTATCATGTAGAAGAATGGGAATTGATCCATTTGTATCTCCTTGTACAAAGATCAAGTCTAAGTGAGTCAAAGAACTCCACATAAAACCAGAGACACTAAAACTTATAGAGGAGAAAGTGAGGAAAAGCCTCAAAGATATGGGCACAGGGGGAAAATTCCTGAACAGAACAGCAATAGCTTGTGCTGTAAGATCAAGAATCGACAAATGGGACCTCATAAAATTGTAAAGCTTCTGTAAGGCAAAAGACACTGTCAATAAGACAAAAAGGCCACCAACAGATTGGGAAAGGATTTTTACCAATCGTAAATCTGATAGGGGACTAATATCCAATATATACAAAGAATTCAAGAAGCTAGACTCCAGAAATTCAAATAACCCCATTAAAAATGGGGTACAGAGCTAAACAAAGAGTTCTCAACTGAGGAATACTGAAGGACTGAGAAGCACCTGAAAAAAATGTTCATCCTTAATCATCAGGGAAATGCAAATTAAAACAACCCTGAGATTCTACTTCACACCAGTCAGAATGGCTAGGATCAAAAATTCAGGTGACAGCAGATGCTGGAGAAAGAGGGACACTCTTCCATTGCTGGTGGGATTGCAAGCTTGTACAACCACTCTGGAAGTCAGTCTGGCGGTTCCTCAGAAAATTGGACATAGTACTACTGGAAGTTCCAGCAATACCTCTCCTGGGCATATATCCAGAAGATGTTCCACTTGTAATAAGGACACATGCTCCACTATGTTCATAGCAGCCTTATTTATAATAGCCAGAAGCTGGAAAGAACCCAGATGTCCCTCAACAGAGGAATGGATACAGAAAATGTGGTACATTTACACAATGAAGTAGTACTTAGCTATTATAAAAAAATGAATTTATCAAATTGTTAAGCAAATGGATGGATCTGGAGGATATCATCTGGAGTGAGATAATCCAATCACAAAAGAACTCACATGATATGCACTCACTGATAAGTGGATATTAGCCCAGAAACTTAGAATAACCAAGATACAATTTGCAAAACACATGAAACTCAAAAAGAAGGAAGACCAAAGCGTGGATACTTTGTTCCTCCTTAGAATGGAAAACAAAATACCCATGGAGGGAGTTACAGAGACAAAGTTTGGAGCTGAGACAAAAGGATGGACCATCCAGAGACTGCTCCACCCAGGGATCCATGCCATAATCAGCCACCAAACGCAGACACTATTGCATATGCCAGCAAAATTTTGCTGAAAGGACCCTGATATAGCTGTCTCTTGTGAGGCTATGCCAGTGCCTGGCAAATATAGAAGTGGATGTTCACAGTAATCTACTGGATGGAACACAAGGCCCCCAATGGAGGAGCTAGAGAAAGTACCCAAGGAGCTGAAGGGGTCTGCAACCCTATAGGTGTAACAACAATATGAACTAACCAGTACCCCCAGAACTCATGTCTCTAGCTGCATATGTAGCAGAAGATGGCCTAGTCGCCCATCATTGGGAAGAGAGGCCACTTGGTCTTGCAAACTTTATATGCCTCAGTACAAGGGAATGGCAGGGACAAGAAGTGAGTGGATGGCGTGGGAAGCAGGGTAGGGGGAGGATATTGGGGACTTTTGGGATAGCATTTGAAATGTAAATGAAGAAAATATCTAATAAAAAATATTTAAAACAAAAATCTAGGTCAGTTGTTCTCAACTTTCCTAATGCTCAAACTTCTCCTGTGACCCTTTAATATAATTCCTCATGTTGTAGTGACCCCCAACCACCAAATTATTTTGTTTCTAATTCAAAACTGTAATTTTGCTAGTGTTTTGAATGGTAATGTAAATATATGTTATGCAGAATATCTTATATGTAACCCACAAAGAAGTCGTGACCCACAGGTTGAGAACTGCTGATGCAGATAGTCTTGCTATAATGGTTATTTTCTCAATGGTGACTTTTATGGATGAGTGTGCCAATAAAGTTTTGAATCAATATATTATTGTCAAAACTTAGCTAACAGACTACAATAAAAAAATTCACACCCCCCCAAAATTAAGAAAATGCTAATTTTAAGAACAGTGAGAAAAAATATCAATAATATTTCCATGATGTTTGTAGGACATGACTTTAATATTTTCAACTGTTAATATTCAAACAGAATAATTACTTTAAGATATATTTTGTTATGTTTCACTTTTTATTTCTGATTTTATTAATTTGGATACTGTCTCTGTGCCCTCTGGTTAGTCTGGCTAAGGGTTTATCTGTCTTCCTGATTTTCTCAAAGAACCAGCTCCTGGTTTTGTTGATTCTTTGTATAGCTCTTTTTGTTTCTAGTGGTTTGATTTCAGCTCTGAGTTTGATTACTTCCTGCCCTCTACTCCTCTTGGGTCTATTTGCTTCTTTTTGTTCTAGAGTTTTTAGGTGTGCTGTCAAGCAGTTAGCACTCTTCAGTTTCTTTTTGGAGGCACTTAGAGCTATGAGTTTTCCTCTAAGCACTGCTTTCATTGTATCCCATAAGTTTTGATATGATGTGTCTTCATTTTCATTAAATTCTAAAAACTCTTTAATTTCTTTCTTTATTTCTTCCTTGACCAAGTTATCATTAAGTAGAGCGTTCATGAACACATGAGTTCAGCTTCCATGTGTATGTGTGCTTTCCATTGTTTTTTTGGTATTTAAGGCCAGCCTTAGTCTGTGGTGATCTGATAGGGTGCATGGGATTATTTCAATCTTCTTGTATCTGTTGAGACCTGTTTTGTGACCAGTTATATGGTCAGTTTTGGAAGAGGTACAATAAGAAAAAGGTAATTCTTTTGCTTTAGAATGAAATGTTCTATAAATATCTGTTAGATACATTTGGTTCATAACGTCTGTTAGTTTAGTTTCTGTTTCCATAATCTGCCCATTGATGAGAGTGTGATGTTAAAGTCTCCCACTATTATTGTGGAGGTGTGATGTGTGCTTTGAGCTTTAGTAAAGTTTCTTTTATGAATTTTGGTGCCCTTGCATTTGGAGCATAGATGTTCAGAATTGAGAGTTCTTCTTGGTAGATTTCCTTTGATGAGTATGAAGTGTCCTTCCTTATCTTTTTTGATAATTTTGGTTGAAAGTGGATTTTATTCGATATTAGAATGGCTACTCCAGCTTGTTTCTTGGGGCCATTTGCTTGTAAAATTTTTCTCCATCCCTTTACTCTGAGGTCGTGTCTGTCCTTGTCACTGAGTTGGGTTTCCTGTATGCAAAATGCTGGGTCCTGTTTATGTATCCAGTCTGTTAGTCTATGTCTTTTGGGGGGGAATTGAGTCCAGTGATGTTAAGAAATATTAAGGAAAAGTGATTGTTACTTCCTGTTATTTTTGTTATTAAAGGTGGATTTATGTTTGTGTGGTTATCTTCTTTTGGGTTTGTTGAAAGATTACTTTCTTGCCTTTTCTAGGGTGTAGTTTCCCTCCTTGTGTTGGTGTTTTCCATCTATTATCTTTTGTAGGTCTGGATTTGTGGAAAGATATTGTGTAAATTTGTTTTTGTCATGGAATATCTTGATTTCTCTGTCTATGGTAACTGAGAGTTTTGCTGGGTATAGTAGTCTGGGCTGGCATTTGTGTTCTCTTAGGGTCTGTATGACATCTGCCCAGGATCTTCTAGCTCTCATAGTCTCTGGGGAGAAGTCTGGTGTAATTCTGATAGTATCTGCCTTTATATGTTTCTTAACTTTTTCCCCTTACTGCATTTAATATTCTTTCTTCCTTTAGTGCATTTGTTGTTTTAATTATTATGTGACATGAGGAATTTATTTTCTGCTCCAGTTTATTTGGAGTTCTATAAGCTTCTTGTATGTTCACAGGCACCTCTTTTTTTTAGGTTAGGGAAGTTTTCTTCTATAATTTTGTTGAAAATATTTACTGGCCCTTTATTTTGGGAACCTTCACTCTCTTCTATACCTATTATCCTTAGATTTGGTCGTCTCATTGTGTCCTAGATTTCCTGGATGTTTTGGGTTAGGAGCATTTTGCATTTTCTTTGACTGTTATGTCAATGTTTTCTATGCTATCTTCTGCCCCCAAGATTCTCTTTTCTGTCGCTTGTATTCTCTTGATGATGCTTGCATCTCTGACTCCTGATCTCTTTCCTAGACTTTCTAACTCCAGGGTTGTCTCCCTTTGTGATTTCTTTATTGTTTCTATTTCCATTTTTAGATCTTGGATGGTTTTGTTCATTTCCTTCACCTGTTTGGTTGTGTTTTCCTATAATTCTTTAAGGGATTTTTGTGTTTCCTCTTTAAAGGCTTCAGGCTGTTTACCTGTGTTCTCCTGCATTTCTTTAAGGGAGTTATTTATGTCCTCTATCACCATCATGAGAAGTGATTTTAGATCCAAATCTTGATTTTTCAGATGTGATTGTGTATCCAGGACTTGCAATGGTAGGAGAATTGGGTTCTGATGATGCCAAGTAACCTTAGTTTGTGTTGCTTATGTTCTTATGCTTGCCTCCCAATATCTGATTATCTCTAGTGCTACCTGACCTCGATATATCTCACTGGAGCTTGTCCTTCCTGTGATCCTGGTTGTGTCAGAACTCCTCAGAGTTCAGCTGTCTCTGTGATCTTGTAATTCTGGAATCCTGGGATCCAGAGATCCTGGGTATGTAAGAGCTCCTGGGAGTCAAGCTACTTCTGGGACCCTAAGATCCTGGTGTAGCCAAACTCCTGGGATCCTGGACATGCTAAAGAACCTGGGAGTGGAGCTTCTTCTGGATGTTGTGAGACTGGCTGTGGAGTTTGCACCCAAAGTCTGCTCAGGGCACTATCCCAGACTGGAAGGAACTCATACCACTGTTCAGGCAGAGTTCTTGGGTGCCCAGGACCCGTTGGTCCCGGTTACTTCCTGGTTTGGGGGCAGATGTTGTGTCCTCCTCACCTCTAATCCTATGATCATGAGCATGTCAGAGTACCTGGGAGTGAAGCTTCCTCTGGGTGTTGTGGGGCTGGCCAACTGTCTAAACATTTGTAAATTCCCAGATTTTACAAATACTAGGAGTTTAAAAAATAGACTAGCACACAACTGCTAAGACTCAGTCAGCTATAACTGAGCCAATCCATCCATTTAGGAATATTCTCAAAGAGATCTGAGAACTACCAAGATAGTTAAATGCAGGCAATTTAATAGTGTAGATGTAAAACAGTTCCTGTAATATGTCCGTGCATTGGGGTTTTTTTCTTCAACTTGTGCCCTATGACTTGATGTGGTTTTTAGTTATCTATAGAAGAGCCCACTCACAAGTCTCCCACATTCTTAGATAAATCAAAATATTAGTTGGATCATTACATCTCCAGGTAACAAACTGACAACTGAGATAGCAGGTTATATTTCTTTGTTTTTTAAGTGTTGAATGACTCCAAGTGTTGGTCTTTTTACTGCTTCTCCAGTTAGGCATCAAAATCGGCTATTTCCACAGGCAACAGTGCTCACACAAGACTCAATGTAGAACAGGATTTGTCAGTAGGCTACATGTGAGTATCTAATCTTGTAGGCTGTCTCTTTCTCTGGAATGGTGTTTGCTTGTCTCAAGAAGATGATTGGCATTTGCAGATTTATCTTAAATAAGTTTTTTTTTTCACTTGAGTAGAGGCTTAAACTCAAAACTTAGCTTGGGTGAAACACTGAAAATCTATCTTAAAGGTTGAAAGAATTACACAGGTCCAGAAATCACAGGGTGGAAAAGTGAATAATAATTCCACTCACTATCACTGCTCTAGTGACCCTACCAGGAAAATATTTGCTTTTCTGTTTCCATAACCTCAAATTCTGATGGTCTAGAAGTTCTGGTTCCAGAGAAGGCAGCAGCGTTCCTGCCAGGAGCCACAACAAATATTGAACTGGAAACTCGGACTTCCCCTGATAAATTGGGGCTTCTAATGTCCCTAAACCAACAGGCTCAGAAAGAACAACAGTGTGGGGAAAGGTAAATTGATCCAGATTACCATGGGAAATTGGATTGCTTCTCTACAATAGAGGTAAGAAAGATTATGTCTGGAGTGTGGGAGAGCCTTCTGGGTATCTCTTGGTGCTACCATATCCTGTGGTTAGAGTCAATAGGAAAGTATAACAACCTAATCCAGGAATAATAACAATCTGGTCAGGAATGAAGGTCAGTCCTCCAGGAAAAGAGCCAAGACCTGCTGAGGTGTTCGCCAAGAGTGGAGGAAATAGAGAATGAGTAGTAAAGAAAGGAAATTATAAATACTAGCTAAGGCCATGTGACTAGTTGCAGAAACAAAGATTATAATTGGCATGAGTGTTTCTGTTGTATTTTGTTAAGAATGCATTTGTACAGATATTCATGTTTTCTTTCTCCGATTTATTTATTGTGAGACACAACAACGATTAAATGAATAGCAATACTTATCACATTTAAGCTTGAACTACTAAAGGAATGTCTCTCAAGGGACATCTGCCACCTATTCTAAATTTACAATGCCTTTGCAGTTCTACAAAGGATATCATGTTAAGTACAATTATGACCTAGTTAAATATATAATGTTTTTGATATTGTACATGGAATTGTTATATCATGTTTAGGCATACTTATGACTTATTTTCATTTGTAAATTAATCATGGCATGAGATATGATTGTGTGTCAAGATAAGAGGTGGATTTGCGAAGGTTATTCTTGGTCGCCAACTTGAGTACATCCATGATTAAGTAAAACCTAAATGCATCTATAATTAAGCAAAACGTAAAAATGTAGGAGGACACCAGTGAGAGATTTTTGCTGAATTTGAAGTAGGGAGATCAAATTCTAGTCTAGAACTTTAAGGTGTGAAGACCACCTCTAATCTTGGCCATGCCTTTTGCTAGAAGCTCATAGGAGAAGCTTTTGTTTTGTGACTGTTTACTCTGACCTCACCAGCAAGCATCTTCCTTCCCTGGCATTAGAGCATACTTCTTCAGGACTCCAGCATATACTGAAGACCAGCTAAGATACCCAGATTCATGGACTGAACAACTACTGAATTCTTTGATCTGTTCATAAGCAGCTATTATTGGATTAGCTTAACGATAGCCTGTAAGTCATTCTAATAAATCCTCTTTCTATATGTAGAAATGTATTCATTCTAAGAGGTCTTTTACTCTAGAGAACAAGGCCCAACTTGTCTAGTGCTTTCATTTTATATAGCTTGAAATATTAGTCTCTGTCTAAGGTCAGAAGTTGATTCCTTTCTTTTGACCAGAAGGAAATACCTCTCAATGAGTCTCAACAGAGCATTCAAAGTTAAAGTAGCATTCTCTTCTCAGAATAGTAACACTATCGTTTAGAAGGCGGGCTGAGAAAACAGGGAAATATATATTATTTTAGCATTTATTTTTATTTTATGTGTGTGGGTATTTTGCCTGTAGGTATATCTGTGCACTATGTTTGTGCAATGCCTGCAGAGGCCTAATAGTAATAATAGTAATAATAATAAAATCCCCTTAGACAAGAGTTACAGAAGGTCAAGAGCTACCACATGGGTGCTAGAAATCAAACCCACATAGTTCTTTTACCATTGAACCATCCTCAGAGCTGGCCTTGAGATGATAGTAGGAGAAACCACATTTCAGACAGAATACATTCTTGGCTTTCATGTTAGGAACATGAAGATGGACCCAGTGGTCATAATTCATCTACATGGGACGGAAGGAGTTCTCTCATGTCTCCTGGAACTCTGGCTCCTGTCTAAGTTACCACCCCCCAAAACCCCCACAAGAGAAGCATGGCTAGCAGTCACATAGGCAATGTCCCAAGCTTCTGACCTTAAGGCTAAACTCCTCCCCAGTTTCCTAGCAACAGAAAAGATAGCAGCTCACTTTAAAAGGGGCTGTGTGGCCCCTCCTTGCTCTCTCACTCCTTTGTTCTCTTGCTCTTACTCTCCTCTCACTCTCTCCCTCTTACTCTCTCTTTCTCTCTAACCTTTCCTCTCTCTCACCTTTCCTCCTTTGTCTCCTCTTGGCCACGGCCAATCTCTCTCTTTCTTTCTTTTCACTTTCTCTCTTTCCCCCTGCCTCCTACAATAAAGCTCTAAAACAATAGACTGTCTCTGCTCATCAAGGGCCACTGCACTTGAAGGATGGGATAAGCTTTCTTTTAATGAGCCTTTTCTAATCTTCTGATGGAAGGCCTTCCTGTGCTCTAGCCAAGGCCCGCTGTGCTCACTCTTGCCAGTGTAGGAACCTCTCATCCTGCTTTCCCATAACCCTGGGGCTACAGGATGTGGCCCCAGGGCCCCCAGGTCAGAGCTGCTCCTTGTCCACCCCACCCCACCCCCGTTGGTTGGGTCAGAGGCTTGGATGCCCACGCAGGACTGAGTGGAAAGCGTCTGGCAGCCCTCCCACATCCGCCTGTCCAGAGCATAGGTGGAACTCTGGCGGGACATGCGTCCTCCCTCCCTCTCCTTCCCCCAGGCCCCTTTTTAGTTCCCACAGAAGAAGAGGTGAAGAAGTGTTTTAAATCCTTATCCCTCTTCCCAATGTGGCCATATTGAATCCATCCTCAGCTTTTCACTATTAATTGGATATTTATTGGCTTATCTGAGGATGGATGCATGAGCAAACCTTGTGAGGGCTACCAGCACACAGGCTCTGATATCAACTCTTACCAATCATGAACTGCACCCTCAAACTGTGAGCCAAAATAAACCCTTGCTTAAATGGTTTTTGTCTCTTTGTCACCAGGAGAAAATAACACGTGGGAATGGGACATTGGCTCACCAGCAAAAAGACTTCCTTTCCGGATAGCAGCCTCATTACTTCATACATCTGAAGAATGCTCACGACTTTTCCCTCACCTAGCTAGACTTTGCACAGTTTACACACCGTTTACATGCATGAACTTATACAAATTGTGTAATGACTTTAGGCCAACGTTCAGGTCTATATTGATATTAAAAGGTACCTGGGGAGGAGGGGCAGCCTTAAGAGTTCTAATTCCCAAAGCAGCATTTCATAACAGCCCCTAGAGTGGCTGTAGCCACTGATCAAGCTCCTTGAGCCACAGCTCAGCCTTTGTGTTAAAGTAGGTTGTACACACCCAGTAGGTGAGACTGCCCTCCAGAACATATAACCTTGTTTCTGCCCACTCTCTTGGAAAAGAACATTCCAAGAGGGCTCCTTGCTGACGTTTGGTTGCTTCCTCTGCCTGCTTCATGACCTAGCCTGGAGTCTGCCTCTGTTTGGGAAGGCAGTGAGGAGTGAACTGTTCAGCAGACCTGATCTCAGGCCACACAGCCTCTGTCCGTAGGATGAGGGGAGTTTGGGTTTCTTGGGTTTTTTGTTTGTTTGTTTAGTTGGTTGGTTGGTTTTGTGTTTTTGTTTTTGTTTAATTTTTTTTTTTAAAGCCACAAGCCACCAAATCCTGCTGGGTTTCTTCTTTCCAAAGAATTCATCCCCTGAAGCAAATGCCAGGAAGATAGATAGATGCAAGCTGCATTTTCTTTATGGATCAAGGGTTTGTTAGCAAAGGTGGTCTCTAAAACAAGAAAACAGAGATGAATTGCAAGGAAAGGAAACCATGCACCAAGGGCAGAGCTCACAGCACAGGGTTTCTGGGTTCTTCGGGGTGGGGGAGGGGCGGTTCTTTATTTTTAGGCAGTGTCACATATAGCCAGGATGGCCTCACATTACCTATGTGGTTAACTACTGATCCTCTGGCCTCTACTTCCCAAGTGTTAGGATTACAGGTGTGTAATACTTCATATGATGCTAGGAACCAAAGCTGGTGTTTCCTGCGTGCCAGACAAGCGTTTTATCAACCGAGCCACACCTCAGTCTTGTTCTGAAAGGCCAACTTTGGGTGCTTTTCAGCATCAAGTTATGAACTCTTCTGCTAAGCCTGGAACAGTTTGATATCTAAAGGCATATGCCACTCCCAAAGCCACACAGCAAAACCCTATAGTTGATCTAATTGGTTATCTGTGTTAGTGAGTTGCAGTTGTTTTGTACAGTGTTAAGTTAGAATTTATACTAAATCTGACCAAAATACTCGATTGGCAGATTTGTCATCGCTAAACCCATTTAGAGAGTTTTTAGTACCAGTCCACCTGTCAGAGGGATGAGAACACTACAGGATAACTACTCCAAACTGTTTGCAGTTTGTTTTGCTGTGGGAAGCATTTCTCCCTGTGAGCTGCATCCTGCAGAAGAGTCTCCTGCACCTACCTTCTCCCTCACCCATTAGCTCCTGGAGGTAACTTACATTTCTGAGCATGCTTGACTCTTGGAGAAGCTAAAGTTGAATTTCAAATTCAATTTCTTTCTTTTTATTTTTTAAAACGTTTTATGTATTATATGTTTCTGTGCACGCTTTGTCTGCATGTACATCTGTACACCAGAAGAGGGCATCAGATCCCATGATTGTTGGTTGTGAGTCAATAAACTTGGCTGCTGGGAATTGAACTCGGGCCCTCTAGAAGAGGAGCCTTTACTTTTTAACTTCTGAGCCATCTATCTCTCCAAGCCACAAAATTCAATTTCTTATGCCGAACTTTTATTTTTTAAAGCAATTACCTTCAAGCTCTTTCTACTTCTGTTTAATTTTGAACAACGCTTCAGGCACCAATGCTTCAAAGGCCCAGATCCCATCTTCCAAGAAATTCTACTGCAAGAGAACTTCCAGCCAAGGCTCATGCATCTGTTGAGCAGAGCACCTACTTGAAGCACAGAAAGTAGCTCTCTACTGAGGGCCAGAGAAGACACTGCATATAACATCACCCTTGTACTTACATAATGCTTTCAGGTTTATTAAGTAAAAAGAAATCTAGATATGGAGACATAGGGGGAGATGCTTAATTTGCTGCATAGTAACCAAGCCACTATCTAGATAATGAACATGTCCATAGAATGGTCTTAAGGAGCCTGTCAATATCCTGGAACAGATTTTTCATAAAAACCAAGGAAGCCCAGGTTACTATCACCCAACTATCTCGACCCACCAACTCCTGAACAATGACAGAGACATATTTATTAATGGAAGCTTAGGCCTTAGCTTGTTACCTCCCAACTAGCTACTATAATTTAATTAACCCATTTACTCTAATCTACATTTGCCACATGGCCCGGTATGTCCATCTTCCTCCATAACTGGCTGGTGAATCTTCCGTTGTGATTCTTCTCCCAGGGTCCCTATCTCTTCCTAGAAGTCCCAACTTCCCTTTCTTGCCTAGCTATAAGCTGTCATCTCTTTATTACAGCCAATCAGAGAATGCAGGCAAGGAAGAACAGAGACACACCTTCACACAGTGCCCAGAATGTTGCCCCAACAGGTTACTCCATGTTGTATTGAACCAAATGAAACTTCCTTACTATCCAATGCACAAAAGCCTTTGTTTCTTCCTCTATTTTGAGCATTTCTGTTCAGATGCATTAATCAGGTTAAACGGATGCAGGACTCTTGGCTGGCAATTCTCTTACTGTAAAATCACTTAGAAGATGAGATCTGGGCTCTTGAAGCACTGGTGTTCATAGAGGTGGCTGGATTCAGATGAGCCTGCCCAGGATCTCACAGCCCAAGGTGAAATAAATACATCTCTGCTACCTTCAGGTGGAAGGGGTTAGCCAACAGGTTATATAATTAGTATTTCCAGCCAGACATTTGCTTTCTAAAATTAAAACTTCTATGAAGGTAGAGGGAAGCTTAAAAGCCACATCGTGCTTAGAGTTCATTCTTCAGACAGCACAAAGGACACAGCCTTCCCTCCCTCTAGTTAATCTAAGCAATCGGTCTCGCTCCCTCCCGGGAGGCGTCGGGCTGGTCTCTGAAGGACAGAGGAACAGTTAGCATACACACACTTTCTATCATCAAGCCTTTGACAAAAGACTAGGATTCCAAGAAATGGGTGGAAACCTGCTTACAACCTGGTCCAGAACAAAGAGTTAAGGTTGTTGGACTTGCTTTCACCATAGGATCTCTAAACCTCTTTCCTATGTAAGTTTGAAACTAAACAGAACTAAAACAAGCTTGCAGGTAATTGCAAAATTCAGGTTCCAAAATAAATAAATAAACAAACAAATAAATAAACTAACAGGAACTCTAACTGTAGCTTCTCCAAGAGCCAAACCCTCCAAAGTCACAATTACTAGGGACTTTCCTCGATCTGTTTCCAGGGGAAGGGGACTGCCTAAAAACTTGACTTAAGGGAGCTGTTGGGAGCCCCTCTGGGGCATTTTCCACAGCAAAAGTGACTAGTTCCCCTTCTTTCAAGGCCTTTGACCAACTCTCTCAGGTTCCCCTGCCTCTCCTTCTTTCACTTCTGCAAGTAAGCTGGCTGAAGCGTCTAAGCTACCCTCAAATCCGACCAAAGTCCCATTTGCTCCTCCTAACAAAACCCCTGCAATACAGAAGAGCCTTTAAAAGTTAAGAAGACAATCAGAATCACCTAGACCAGCCCACACCGGCCAGAGTCAACAGTCGGGCCCACAGGACTCTTTCAGACACCAAAGCACCACTTCTTATTCGGTCCAGACCAATCAGAATGCTTGTGAGCTCTACAGTTCCGCCCCTGCCTGCCAAGGTGAAAGCAGGCCTTTCTTTAGGCAGTCATGTGATTTAAAGAGGCATTGCTCTCCTCCCGGCACTGTGAAGAGTCCTGATTTCTTAGAGATGTATTCTAAGAGAATGATTCAGTAACTTTTAAAAGGCTGCTGAATCCAATTCCCCTCCGGCAACTTATTCATGCTATGGAAGATTTTTAGTATGGCCCCAAGAATTTCAGAAGAAAGAATGAGTATCTGTTCACCAAATATCGGTGCTGAGAATTAAATGTCCTTAACCTCAGACACTGCTGAGACAATGCCTCACTCACCCCTGGGTCACTCATGCATTGATGTACGCAAAGACATATTGATTCTTACGGTTTAATAAGGAAGGAACCGCGTAAGACTTGGATCTTGTCTGCTTCCAAGACTGCATGAAGGAATTTTGAGAGTCCCCAGTACACACAGGCTTCTGAATGACTGGATCCCATGGCTACATTTGGAGGAGAAAAGCACTGGTTGATAATAAGACACTATTACTCCAAAGTAATATAAAGAAATAATCTAGGGTGCTAGAGAGAAGACTGCATGATCTACAAAGGTTCAATTACCAGCACCTAGGTGGTGGCTCATAACTGCCTATAACTCTACTTCAAGGGGTCTGACATCCTCTTATGGCCTCTGTGGGCTCAAGGTATACACACGTGGTGCCCAGACATATAGGCAAGAAAAAAAACACCCATACATATAAAATTAAAATCAAGTTTAAAATGTGCTTTAAAAGAAAGAATCTTGTTAACAAGAAAATAGATAACAGAGGACTTTAAAACAATATATGAATGTATTTCCCCCTCCAGGAGATAAAATTTAATTCCTCTCCCATTCAGTACATACAGGCCTAGTGACTCACAATAAAACATAATAAAAGGGGGGAGGGGCGGAAACAACCTTACAGTGAAGAAACCCAGCAAACACATTAGCCAGGTGACCCAGGTCAGCTTCACCAGTGACAGATCTGTTGTTACGTTCTCCCCGATTTAGCATAGTGAGAATACCTCACCCTATTGTATGCATGCTTTTGTAACCAATCACGAGGAAATCACCAGACATAACCAAATAGGCCAACAGTGGACAAGCTCCTAAACGCTCTCTTCAATGAAGGCCTTTCAAACTTGGGTGCAGTGGCACGCCCTGTAATCCCAGCACTGAGAAAGCTTAGGTAGGAAGACCCACAAGCTCGAAACCAGACTAAGTGACAGTGAGACTCTGGATCAAAAAAGAATTGAGGTCATGAAAAATAAAGAAAGGCAGAGCAAATGAAACATGCCAAACAGACCGTGCTGTCTGCTTATATCAACTTAACTCAAGTAGAGTCATGAGAGAGGAGGGAGCCTCTGTTCAGAAAATGTCTCTGTAAGATTGGGCTGTAGGCAAGGTGTAGGGCATTCTTAATTAGTAATGGATGGGGAAGGGCTCCCTCCATTGTGGGTGGGGCTAACGCTGGGCAGATAGTCCTCTATAATAAAGCAGGCTGAGCAAGCCATGGAGAGCAAGCCAGGAAGCAGCTCCTCTATGGTCTCCATGATAGCTCCTGCCTCCAGGTTTCTACCCTGATTTCCTTCCATCATAAACAGTTTAAGAGTGGAGGCATAAATCAAACAAACTCTTTCCTTCCCAAGTTGCTTGGGTCATGGTGTCTCATTACAGCAACAGGGACGTGATTAAAACAGCCTAAGGAGACATGTTGACAAAATAAATGTGGTACGGTGCCTGCTTGGATTTCCAAAACAGAATAGCCTGTCAGTGGGAAACCTGAGGAGATGGAAAGAAGAGTTTAGTTCATAGTATGGAACAAACATAGATGTCTCAGGTTTGTGAATGATCCTGGTGTGATCAGATGTGAAGGTTTAGGGATAACTGGGAAAGGAAGTATGGACTTGTCACTATCCCTGGAACCTTATGTGTCTATCTAACTGCTTTAAAAAAAATGTCATCTCCTGGTCAGACAGTGGTGTTGTGGTGGCGCAGGCCTTCAATTCAGGCTCTTAGAAGGCAGATCTTTGAGTTCAAGGCTAGCCTGGTCTACAGTTTGGAGTTTCAGAACAGCCAAGGCTACATTGAGAAACCTTGTCCTGGGGGAAGAGGGGGGAACAAAAAAAAGTAGAAAAGGAAAGAAACACACACCACCAACTGCAGGTCCACTCTTAGAATTAATTAGAGCAAAAGTTCAAAAGGCTGCAAGTGAAGCTGGATGAGTCTCAACCTGGAGTGAGGAGCAGAGGCGAGAGGCCAGCTGGAGCTCAGCCCAGCACCAGCACCTAATCTTGGGTGCAGGGGGCACCTAAGCCTGGGTGCAGGGGGATCTGGTCTGTTCTTGTGATGCCACTGGCGCTCTCTGGAAATAACTCTTGACTCCAGCCTCAGTTCTCTCCCGAGTTTTCACCTGCCTGTGCTCATAGAAAGGGGGGTCTTCTTTGGAAGCCAGGTGGCACCCACAGGATTGGCACACATACGCGCGCGCACACACACACACACACACACACACAAAGCTGAAGAAGTATGTGTTCAAAATAAAGTTAATAACAAAATTTAAAACCACCCACTACAAGAGATCCTGTAAGCAGGAGTTAAGAACATGACATTCGTAANAGGAGAAAAAAAAATCTGGGTTTTATTCTGGTCTCTATTACCTACTGGCTAGGTAGCCTGTCTAAGCTTCAGTTTCCTCATCTATAAAATGGGGATAAAAACAGGGCTTACTCATAGGACTGTGGGGAGACATGTGGTCATTGAACAGCTCACAGAACAAACAGAGCCCTTGTTATTACCCATGTGCCGTACACACCCTGACTCAACGCAAACAACAATCCAGTTCATTAGTCCTCGGGCTCCACCTGAAGAGTTGGGGGCCACAGAGGATGAATAATGGGTTCAGGGTGCCAGAGTCTAAACTCAAGCAAGCTGGTTCTGGAATTCTTCTTCTTGGCAGACTGAAATGGCACTTGCGATTTCTGTTATCAGAAAAGAAAAGGAAAATGAAAGGGAAAATAAAAATAAAAATTTTAAAATCCCAAAGGTTAAACCAGAGGGTTGAAGGTCAGCTCTACAGAGTGCTGAGTGAGCAGTGGTTTAGAAACAAGCCTGGAACTATACCAGACTCCCGGGTGACTGCCAGGAGTGATTGCACTTGCCTCTGCAGACCAAGGGCCAGTCAGAACTTTACACCTAACATCACATCCACAGAAATGAGAGAAGCCCACTCCCATCTCAGCTATCCCAGGATTTTCCAGTTCGTTTTCTAGATAGGAAGCTCAAAGACCAGAGAGGCCAGCTCAGAACAACATATTAGACAAGCCTTAGAGGAGAGGAGCCAGCCCACATTCCACATTTAGTCATCACTCTTCATGGCCAAAGGTCAGGGCACTAGGAGAAGCCGGAGGCAATGTTCTGGAAGGTTCCACAGCTTCCCAGGCTAAGTAGATGGCTTACACAAGGCACAAACTTGGCTTGGGCTCCTAGTTTGACTATTCCATCTTCAATTTGCTGCTTAAATATTCCAAGTTGCCACCCTCTGAGTGCCTTCTTTCAGATGCCTTAGCTGCCTCTTCCCCTGTGCTAATGGGTTGACGGGCCTTTTGTTGGAAATGAGAAAACTCTGGTTCAAAGTGATGAGGCTTCCCATTGTAATGGTTAATACAGTCAACAAGATAGCATCTAGAATCACCGAGGGAGTCAAGCTCCCAGCCATGGCTGTGAGAATTACCCTCATTAGGTTAAGAGGAGAGGGCTAAAACTGGGTGACACCATTCCAAGAGCTGGGGTCCTGGACTGAATGAAAACCAGAGGACTGAGCCCTAGCAGCCATCAGTTTCCCAACTGTGAGTGCAATGCAGCCAGCTGCCTCAAGCTCCTGTGCTTAAGGGAGGCTTCCCATGATGCACTGGACCCTCAGACTGTGAATCAAATAAATCCTCTTTACGTGGCTTTTATCAGGATGTTTTTATCACAGCAACAGAGAAAATAATGCTGGCAAGAGGCAGAGACAGAACCAACCCCCCATTTGGCAGAATCCAAAGTACTGCTGGGGCCTTCAAAATAGTTTTGAAGGATGTGCTTGCCCTGGAAGTTATTCTTAGGGATGGAAGCACCGAGACATGAGGAAAACCCACACCAGTTTTTATTCCATGGCTTCAGGCCAAGGCAAACTGCTTCAAAATACTAATCTAGCCATCTTTTTCTCCCCTGTCCTTTTTTTTTTTTTTCCTCCACCCAAAACTGAGTGACTAGAGAAAGGAAGGAGGAGAAGTGCGCTTTACACACAGAATAGTTCTAGCCCCAGTTTCCTTAACCGGGTCTGAGCTTGACTAATTCTAGGAGTCCACAATGCACTCTGACAGCAACCAGATCCCAGGCTTGCTGACATAGAAAACAGCAGTCAAGGGAGCCGGTGGATGCTAGTCCTCCCCGACACAGTAGGAAAACACTGCCTGGGCTCTGCCCACTGGAAATTGGAGTGTGTATTTGTCCAATTCCCTTTTAGATGAGGCTGGGGGTGTTACAGATGCAGATGTGTAATCATATTTATTTTATCTTACTGAACTGTGGAATGTGTGAGCCTCATTAGAGTATACAGAGCCAGAACTGCCCCCCCCTCTCTTTTACTAGTGATATATTTTTATATCCGTGTTTCAAATGAAAATAACTGCCGTGCTTCTACCCAACATGGACTGTCTCGAGGCCCTCCTGCCTCAACATGTGCTCTGCTGGTACCCTAGCTTGTGAGCCTATTTCCCATCTGCTCATTTGCTCTACCCTCATTTGTCTTCATGACCTTCTGGGCCAGCTTTCTAGATCACCGTGTGTACATTGAGCTCAAAACTCTTCCTTGGCTCCCACCATGTTCATGATGAAGACAAAATTCAACCAGTCAATAAGCAATCACTCAAATGCCATCAAGGCTCTAGACTCCTCCAGTTGACCTGCCTAGTACTTTTTTCAATACCCTTCCTTCTGTTAATATATCCTTCTCTTTTGTTTGTTTGTTTGTTTGTTTGTTTGTTTGTTTGTTTTTCGAGACAGGGTTTCTCTGTGTAGCCTTGGCTGTCCTGGAACTTACTTTGTAGACCAGGCTGGCCTCGAACTCAGAAATTTGCCTGCCTCTGTCTCCCGAGTGCTGGGATTAAAGGCGTGCGCCACCACGCCCGGTTCATCCTTCTCTTCTTATCTTCCCAATCTACCTG
>LR755305.1:4303-52796 GCA_902729485.2 Mus minutoides
AGGTTCTTTCCAGTATCAGCCCCTGGGTCAAGATGATGTTTTTCTGCCCTTAAACCTCTGAGGTGAAGTCTGCATCCAAGCATCATGGCATGTCAATCAATTACAGAAATGGGAAGATGAAGTCTCTGGTGCCTGTGACCATCACAGGCCTATGTTTCAATGCTACCTACAATTTTGGAGTACATCCCACGCACCTCTGTGTTTGGTTGCAGGCAAAGTCCTGCTGGCTATGCTCAGATTGGATGAAACCACTTCACATCTAACTGAAATACCTCCCACCCGCTAACAAAATCATATTGCATTTGAGCCCTCAGTGGCCAGAAGGAAGTCATTAAGAAGTGGGAGTTATTATCTGGGCTGGAGCACAGAAATGAACCATTATCTCCTCCCCGTTCCAGCAGCATCCCTGTGTGGTGAGACAAAAGAGATGAGATGAGCCGGTGGCGAGCCTCTTGGTTCCCATCACTCACTTCCCTCTCTGGAGTTTGGTGATGTATGTTTCCAGATAGCTTTCTCACAGTTTCCTGGGGATGTAGCCTCACAGAGGTCCAGGTGAGAATCAATCTGCCCTCTTCATGGGGCACATCTATGGATAACCATTACATGAGAAGTCTCTCAGATGCCTGCCCCATTTGTATCTCTTGCAGGGGAAAGGGAAGACAGCAACCAGTCACAGGGACCGGCTTTAAAAGAATCACTCATGCTCATAGAACCAGCTCTCTGCAGAGAAGATGTTGCTCTGTACAAATTCTTTGAGTGGTTTTGCCCAGTCTTGTCTGTCTTTCCATACCTTTATTGTCAACCTGTTCCACACTTTAGGATCTTGGTTCTCTACTTACTTCTACCTAGAGAAATTGATTCAAATCCCACATGTACACACAGGAGACAAGGAAGAATTGAGGGCAACTTGGCAATTAACTCTGCCAATAATTATTCTCCATAATTGGTTGCCTATCATCGTTTACCTCTCATCTTCATCTATAGTTGAGGAAGTTCTGAGGATCACATGCACATTCTAAGTAACACACAGCTCCAAACTCATGGAAGAACTCAATAAACTGCTGCTACAGTTTCTACAGACAATAGAACATTCTCCGCATTTCCTCTGGACATAACCTGCCTATACACCATCAATTGATTTTTGTTGTTGCTTTAGCTGTTGTTCAATGTCTGTGCCTTGTTAACAAAAAAAAAAAATTACAAAAGAAGTGTCATGTTCCCTTAAGTGTCTTATGAGAGGTATGCTTCTGTTGAGATGTGCCTTGAGTTTCAATGCAGACCATAACCATAAATGATTTAAAAATCATTAAGTATATATTGAGCTAAGCACTAGGGTGTTAAAAAGAAAAAGTCCAGCATGGGTTATAAAGCACTGTTTCTAGCCTCAAAAATCCTACAGTTCAATTGCTGAGAAGTGAAGCATAAATAAAAGCTTCAGGCTGATGGACAAGGGCTTCTCTGAGCAGCATGGGATGAAGATGTGTGCATCTCACCCCTATGTGCATCTCACCCAACTTTGGTGCTTATAGAGTGAAGGGTGATTGGAGTTAAGGGGAAGGATGGAATTTAGCAGTAAAATTAAGTTAGGTGTGAAAGAGGTCTCCTAAGAGACCAACACAGGCTGAGCCAGCTGTGTTTGGATGCAGAAAAGAGGCTGTGTTTGCACAGAGAGCTGACATGGGTGAGACCTGTAGGGCTGGCACTCATGCAGGAAGCAGCGCTACTCCAGGCTCACAGGTGGGAGCTGCGTCCAGCATGGCAAGGGGGCCCTGAGATGCATTGGATGGCTTCCTATCAAACACAATCATCAATGAGGCATCTCTACCAGAGTTCTCAGCTCAGCAAACACTTGGAGGAGTTTGTAAACGTTCTGGACGTTAAGCTGGGCCCAGTGACTCTGATTTATTAGGTGGGAGAGTACCCAAGTTCCAAGTAGAAGTGCCCATTGCCAGGCAGCACCTTGGAGCTGTCAAAGGTGACCACTCCAGAAATCCTATGAAAGATGCTGGGTGGTGGGTCAAGCATCTAAGCCTGGAAGAAGGACAGGTGTGCTAAGAGCAGGTCTGGGCACGCAGCCCAGCAGGAGGGAGAACGGCTGCAAGACTATACACACTGGGGGAGCCCAGCCACCCCACTCAGACACCCCCCCAAAGCTTCCTGTCCATTTGAGGCCAAGGTTTCTGTGAGCATTGTATAAGCATATATATTATAATCACAGGGGACAGGACCAGACACTTGAAAGAGTCTATAACACTACAACTGAGAGAAAATATATTGCCAAACCAGCCATCTTTATCTGGCACCCACTGGCACTCTACATATACCTCAAGTTCACTTTCTCTAATCCTGCCTCTTAGTGGTCCTAGGTACATACCTCATCACCTCAGCCTGTGTGGATGCCCAAGGCTTTTAGTTGACCACCCCTCAAGTACCTCCACCAGCTTTGGTTACTTGCCCTTGTGGAAGCTTCTGGCCTCATGCGTGATAATACAGTCAAGGCTTCTTCTGGCTAGACAGCAGAAGAATGGCCTTTTCTCAACCAGTGGGATGCTCTCCCACATTCTAAACGGATGAGTGACTGAATGAACAGGATGACAGAGGCCTGGCTAAGGTGACAATGAGGGCAGTGGCCTTGGAGAGTCCAGTGGCAACAGACACACCACAGCTCTGGTACATATAGGCCCATAAGATGTCTATGACATCAGTCCAAGCTCAAAGCCTATCTCTAGCCCTCCCAGAATTGCCTTAATAACTCTTCTGCTTCAAAAAGCCAAAGCCTGACTTCATAGTGCCCAGTCATGAAACTCCAATATTGCTCTACTCTTAAATTAGGAATGTTAGTAACTCTAAGATTTTTTCCTTCCCCATGTCCTCAGTAGGGACGTGATTTGCACAAAGTGCATATGGTTGGTTAACTGGCTAGTTGGCCCTCTGCTCTTAAGAGCATTTAGAATTACCATGCTTACTTGGGGCAGAATTCTGCCAGTCCATTCCATATGATTATAATCAGTCGTCCACATCTTTTCTTAGCATATCTGTCTAGAGAGGAACGGACATTGGTTCTGAAGCCACTTCGGTGGAATGAAGGCTATTGACATGCTCAGGCTCCACCACACAGGGGAAGTCTAGACCTGGAGTCCACGGGTGTATACCACAGCACACTCCAGGTCATTTTGCTGCAGATTTGCTCTACTGAAGGGACCATTGGCACAAGGATGCATCTGTAAGGCTCCTGAAATATACCATCTGTGGGGGCTGATGCCATCATGCCAGCTGTGCTCAGAGCTTCTTAGGTGAGCCTGACCCTGACCCAGGGAGACCTGCGCTCTTGGACAGAGCATGTGATCTGCATGCTCTCTGCTTTTAGTGGAAGAAAATCTCTCAGAGTGAAATAACCACCCTTACCCCAGGGTTTCAGCATAGCAAGATGTGAGACCATTTCAAATGACCCTTCCCCATCAATCCACAGGAGTGGGAGGCTTTTGAGTTCTTTTTTCTCTCTCTCTTTCTCTCTTTTTCTGTGACCGTCTCAGATAAGAGAGACTAATCGGCAAAATTCTATAGTGCGTCTCATAATGGATTTTCTGTTACTAATAAAATTTGCTGTCAGGCTACTTTGGCGGTTCTGTTTTCATTAAAGGTCATCTCAGAAGTGACACAGTGATACAGACTGGCAGGTGCCGAGGCTCCAGACTTCCACCATGGTCCACAGTGACAGCTACTGGCAGGTGCCGAGGTTCCAGACGTCCACCATGGTTCATGCAGTGCCATCTGGTGGCCATAATGTATCCCTGCGCTGACAAGGTGAATACGGTAAAAAAAACTGTCTGGTGTCAGGGTGTGTGTGTGTGTGTGTGTGTGTGTGTGTGTGTGTGTGTGTGTGTGCGCGCGCGCGCGCGCGCGCGCGCTCATGGGTATGAACGTGACATGCAGCATGACAGAGGAAACTCAGAAGCCTAGACAGTGCAGATGGTAAAGCCACCCAAACAGCATCTCAACCTTCACCTGTTTAGACCTCAGTGTCCAAACCTTTCTTCCTGGTGTCCCCACCAGGGATCTGATTTGCACAAAGTACATATGCTTGGTTGACTAACTGGCTAGTTGACCCTCTCTGCTCCTAAGAGTGTTTTAGAATTAGCATGCTTACTTAGGGCAGAACTCTCCCAGTCCATTCCGTATGACTATAATCACTCGTCCATGCCTTTTCGAAAATACTTCTCTCCTAAAGAAAAAAAAAAAAAAAAAGACAAAATGACCCTCCATATCCTGGACTGGATATGAAAGAGCAAAAATAAAACTTTTTCCCTTAAAGTGACTGGTGACAGTCTCTCTGGCTTTTTACTCCACAAACTCCATAAGAGTCTCCCACTTGAAACCAGATGATCAAACCCCATTTATTCAGCACCACACTGTGCTCAGCCCATAGAGGAGAGGGTAAGAGGAACTGGCCCTGCTACCATGCTGGTGGTTTGATGCATCTCAGCCTTTCATCTCTGACAGGTGCTTTAGCTGTGCTTGGCAGACAGGAAAACTGGAGCTAATCAGGTGGGGCAGGTGAGCCCGGTACAGGTGTGGAGCACTGTGAGTGCCTGAGACACAGAGAGCATTCCAGGGAGGGAGGGCTCACAGAAACCTTGCAGCTAGGGAGGCTGTGAGATAATAGCTGACTTGGGGACATTAGCAAATGTCAGTTCAGGCAAAGAGCAAGGGACATCCCTTATAAAGGGGATGGGGTGTCCGTGAAGGAAAGACAGGTGTGGAGTCGGCCTGTGGGAGCCCAGCAGAAACCAGTTCAACACGGAAGTTGCATATCAAAACTGGGGGAAGTAAGTTCACATTAAAAGGGGGCTGAAAGTAGAGAACGTCTTAAATGTCTGTGGAGAAAATTTCTATCAAGTGGGGTAGACAATAACTGCTGAAGGCTTTTGCTGGCTCTGACACGAAGGGATGTTCTTCAAGTGCTCAGCTATTCAAGAGGAAGGAGAACACCAGCAACTTTCACCCACTGACAGCTTCTGGAACGCCAGGGAAGTATATTAGTGCATCTTCTAAGGGACTGCTGTCGTCAATGATCACATTGTATCTGTGCATAAGTATCTGATATTATATGTATAATCACAGAGAACAGAAAAAGAAAAATACCGATGTTTCATTACCCACATATTCAAGCTGCAATGTCTGGTACGTTAGGCAAGCAGGCAGAACCACCTATTTCCAGCCAGGAGCTCCCCTATGAGCTAGTGCATGTCCTCCCAGGATGGTGGAAGGGCCTGGCCTACATGCTGACTCATTCTTTTTTTTTTTTTTTTTTTTTGGACTTTTTTTTTCTTTATTAGATATTTTCTTCATTTACATTTCAAGTGTTATCCAGAAAGTTCCCCATACCCTTCCCCATCCCCGCCCTGCTCCCCTACCCACCCCCTCCCACATAATGGCCCTGGCGTTCCCCTGTACTGGGGCATATAAAGTCTGCATGACCAAGGGGCCTCTCTTCCCAATGATGGCCAACTAGGCCATCTTCTTCCATATATGCAGCTAGAGACATGAGCACTGGGGGAACTAGTTAGTTCATGTTATTCTTCCACCTATAGGGTTGAAGACCCCTTCACATGCTGACTCATTCTTATGCGTGGTTCAAAGGGAAACTGGGGCTACTGTGGTGAGTGGGCACACAGGCTGAGAACTCTCTTAACACCTGCAAGGTGAGAACACGGGGCAAAGGGGCAGGTGAACCAAGGCCGGGAGAACATTTGTCAAAAACTGATGGGAGCATCCTCTATAGTAAAATGGTTTATCTTTCTTAGCCCAACTCTAGCATCCAATCCTTAATACCACACTCCATCTAGATGCAGCTATACTCCTGACAAGCCATACCTGACCTAAGTACCCATTTCCTCTACATGCACATCCCTAGAAGTCTCCCTCTATGAGACCATGAACTCCATAGCCAAAGGACCCATTGGATGGGATCCAGAGTGCCACTGGGAAACGTTTACTGTCTCATACTGTTGGAACATGCACATGGTGCCTCATATCACTGGAAGATGTAAAGCGTCTCATACCCACGGAAGATATTCATTGCATCATACTTCAGGAATACTCTCACTGTCTCATACTCTTGGAAGAAGCCCATGTCACCTCACACCAATGAGTAGTGGTTTAAATGAGAAACTTTCTCACAGGTTCAAGATTTGAATATTTGGTCCCCAGTTGGTGTTGCTGTTTGGAGAAGTTATGCAACCATTGGCGGAAAAGCCTTTCTGAAGTAGGTACATCACTGAGAGTGGGCTTTGGGAGTTTATAGTCTTACTCCACTTCCTGTTCTTGCTCTTTCTGTTTCCTGAGTAGAGTTGAAATGTGGTCTCTCAGAACCTGCCCTTACCACCATGCCTTCGCCACCATGACAAACGTCTACCCTTCTGGAAAATGAGAGAAAAATAAAACCTCCTCCCTATTCAAGTTGTTTTGGGTCATGGCCTTTGTCATGGCAACAGAAAAGGAGGTAATACATTCTGGAAGATGCTCACTGTATCTCTCCAGCTTCACACATCAGCAAATCTTAACACAAAAGTCTCTGGGAAAGCATTTTAAATCTCGGTGTTTTGAGATCTCAAGTAAGGTTGATTATTCAAATGTTCTCAGAATCAGGTATTTATCCAAGGTATGCAGTGTTGAAGTAAAACTTTGCCTACTTGACAGGCTCCAACAGAGATCTGCTTCTCTGCCAACTTCCAGACCTGCAGGATTTCATCCCTTGGCTCTTGGTTCCTGTACCTCAACTTCTGCTTCTTCTGTAGCATGTCCTGTTCTGTTCTAGAAGCTCCCCATCTCCCACCTAGCATAATGCATGTGATCACATTTAGGGGATGTCTGGTCACATCAGAATAGTAGGCCATTAAAAGATCCTAACTCTCCATCTACAAAGGTCTTTTCCCCATATAATGCACAGGTAACACACAGGTCCCTAGGAATGAGCCCCTGCATGTCACTGCAATCACTTCTCAGCCAGTCACACACACCCACCTATAAACCCTGAGATACTGCATGCTTTGTCTTCAAAGTCAGCAGGAATTTCTGGCATCCAGATACTTGATACATCTCTACTGTTCTTTCAGTAGACACAACAGCCTCTTGTGACTGTAGCATACCATTCTCTAGTCTGAAAAGGGGGTAGCATTTTCAAACGCCTTAAATTGCACAGTCTGGTAAGTGACAGACAGACGTTATCACATATGTCCAACATGAAAATGCTCTGTTAAGTTGTGGATGCCACACTTCTGGGGAAAAGAATCCACACATGGGCTGCTTGTCACTGCCAAAAGGAATCAGTTTTCTACCACGTGTTTGCTTGTTATGGACCAAATGTCTGTATTCTGTTATTACTGCTCTTCTAAATGTACCACACTACCATTCAATACTATATCATACTGTATCCAAATGTGCATTTTTAAGTCATTCAAAGCAACAACATGAATCCCTAATGAGGTAAAAGTCAATGCCATTGTAGTGTTAGCAGCAGAAGTGGAAGTCCCAGGAACACTCAGGTAAATTCCCACAGGCACACTCAGTGGCAGTGACATCAGAATTTACTGTTCTGCCTATGACTGCTGCCTTCCTGTTGAACTTGCTTGTAAAGTGCCTTTCAATCAAGGAAATCTTAAAGCATATGAGAAAGAAAGAGGAAAAGAGACGCCATCCTGATCTTAAAACAAGAGCACGGTAATTAGTTCAGGCAAGTTTCCTCTCCACTTTTTACATTTATGTGACCTCCTGAAATCACTGTCTTTACTATTCTATGTCCTCAAGATAAATTTGCATAGTTCTTATGCTGGCTCATGTTTTATGGCCCTTAAGGTAAGGGTGACATAATTTCATAGTAAATAAAAAGTCACTCTGCTGAAAAGTTATTTCCAAAAAATAAATAAATAAATAAAATTTCACTCTTTGTCAGCTCCTACTCAAACCTATCACGGTTCAGGTAGGGTTATTTCCTAGCGTTACATATTACAAAGTCAAAAAGTCTTCAATCTACATAGAACATTACCTCCAAACAATAAAAATGTCACAATTTCCGCAGCACCATAAATATTACAAGGTGTTCAACTATAAAACTCAACCCTGTGATATAGATTTTGGACTAATATATCTCACATGCTACATGGAAAAACCACTCTGCCTGCATGGATAGGATTGACATGTGATTCCACAAAAAGATTTCCATAATGATGTGACTGTCACTCATTCATCTGTTCATTTCAGTCAGGCATGCATATTTATTTAGTATGAACATCTGCTTAATCGGCATTTATTCCAAACTGGTCTAGGGAAATAACAAATTAGATCAATTGAGAAGAAAACCATGCAGAGAGAATTTTATTATCAAGATATGGCCAAAGTCCTTTAAGAACCTAGGAACAAGTGATTTCCCTTATATAGAAAAGTCAACGAGGTGTTTCTAGAGGATACAACAACTAACTGGGTGTTATAAAGTGAACACAAGTTACCAAATGCACACACAGTATGCATTCCTTTCCATGTGTATGTTGGGTTTCTACAGTAATAAGAATCATGAAGGAGGAATCAGAAGACCTGAGCCCTAGGTTCCCAGCCCATAGCCCCCTGTGTTCACAGGTACATCATGTCTTCTCTGTGCTTCTGGACAGATCTGAACAGATGTGTATATTTCCTATCTGAAACAGTGTGGCATGAGCGCCAGTCATCTTCCATTTTCCTTCCATCAACAGGATGACTTTCCCCTTGTACATCATGATGCTCTGCTGATTTTAGACAAGAGTGACCAATAGTGGCACGATGTTGTTTGTTAGTGTGGCAGACTATTGCATCTGCTCCACTACTCATTGATATACAGTTGACTGACTGGCTTGCCCACCATGTTGAATACAACATGATGTGTGACCATCTCTGACCGCAGCCAGGTGGGTGGTATATCCAGCATGAGAATGCCATGACTCATGAGCCAGCACCTCATGGTCTTCTCCATGCCAACCAGCAGGCACTTAGCGTAGGATCTGAACAGAGAGACTTGTATCAGTGCCTATCCACTTATGTCTACTGCAGTGAGGGGTGGGATCTATAGCTGTGCACCCTCATCCCTTTCTCCACATCAATTATGTCCTTGATTTTCCCTACCCCTTCTCCATTCCCCACCCACCCCTGTGTCTCAGACTGCAAATCTCCTTAGTTTTGAGGGGATTCAAGGTTCTTTGGGGGGTATTCTAGCCTATTACATCCATCGCCAGCCACACCCCACTTTAGATGCTTCATGAAGTTCATGTGGCTCCTTATGTGATACAGTTTCATTGCTTCCTCATCCATCCTTCAAGGAGAAAAGACTCAAGGACCTTTGAGACTAATGCCAATCTCCCCAGGGTTCATGCTTCCCACATTCTGTGTCTATAAGTTTAGCAATTTAGCAGGATTTTTACATCTGCAATGCTAGTTTTCTTGTATAATAACCTTATAGCAAGGTTTTTGTTTGTTCATTTGTTTGTTTGTTTTGCTTCTTGTTATGTTTTATGAGATAGGATTTTGCTATCTAGCCCACACTCTGAAATGCAATATTCCTGTCTTGGTGTCCTGAGTGTTTGGATTATGAGTAAATGAGCTCGTGGAACCATTTTAGACACCAGAAGGATATGTTGAGGGAATTGTTCAAGTTCTTACTAATAGCAACTGGAAAATTCAAAAATTGAGTTAATGTCTATGATTCTATGGAATTGAAATTGAGATTCTATGGAATTGAAAGCACTATACTCTTTTGGCACTTTAAATATGTTTCTAAACACATTGACCTTTTACTGCCTTTGCGTTGTAAGAAGCTTCTTGTTTAGTCCCTTTTTGAGAGATACCAAGGCAGGACATGTGGCCATTTCATTTCCTTCCGCACAGGGCTTTGAGCAGCACCAGAAGTATAGTGGATAGTTCATATCTGTTAAGATGAAATTATCTGGAACAAGTTCCAACCTGTAGTTCCTAAAAGAGCCTGAGGTTTTTCAAGTCAGGAAATGAATGGCCCTCGATCTGCTTCTGTCTGGACTGGGGAAAGTGCCTTCACCCACCCAGCCAAAGGGCAAGAACCAAGCTGAGAGCAATTACTGATCATCATTGTAGCCCAGCTCCTTCCCCTGGCAGCTGCTGTAGGTACTTTCCTGCATCTACTGTGGACATGCACTACACACAACCACATCTTTTGGTTCAGCATCTAATTTAGACCTAACAAACGGCTACATGTAGCAGCCATGTGCAAATTAAAAGCAAGCCTGCCAGTAGGTATATCCATGTGCCACTGCTTGTCATCTGAGCCATGTGAGGTTAAATGTACTACAAAATTGGATCACTGTAAAACTCAAATGCAGACACCTAGAGATGTCCCACACTCAAGGAAGCTGGAGCCTGGGGTTTCTAAAATTAATGTCCAGAACAAGCAAGAAAGATTTTATATAGAAACCCTAAACTGTTACACTATAATATGGAATCTAGCAGTAATTATCAAAAAAGTAGACAATATCAAGCAAGACTGTATTCTTACTTCCCTAGATTTTAAGGAACAAGCACTAATCTGTTGATTTGTTTCTTCTGTTGCTGAGAAGACAGACCTTCTGAGGCAGAAGACAGACCTTCCTGTTTAGAGGCTGTTGGGAGTTGTTACAGTTCTTAACTCCCATCCCTGAGAAAGTCAGACTGTAAAGTTTGAACAGTTGGGCCCAGGAGAAGATAAACAGAGGTAACTAATAACTATGAACAATCATAACCAAATATTACAAGGAAAATTGACTTAAAGCCTAGGAAATATTTGTTTGCATTGAGTTCTACTTAGGGTTTTCACACCACAGTTTCCTGTGGATCACTGGAACTGTGGGCCTGGGTCTACCAGATGTGATTCACTCATTGACCTCCCCAAGCATTGTACCAGTGCTAGTGTTATGTGTGCCCACCCAAGCCTCATAGCTCGATCCCCTCAGAGACTGACACAGGAGATCAGCTCAGTGTATCTTGATGAACCTTCAACAAAGAGAGAAGTCTCCAACACAGGTGAGGAAAATGCAGTCTACTGAGTGAATGCCCAGAATCTGCAAGTCTGGTGTCAGCTTATAGACAAGTTATAAGAAACTACTCCATGGAATTACAGTTTTTGGATTAAGAACAGCAACTTACATATTAAATATTCTAATCCTAAAAAACAAAAATTATGATGCTGGATTAGGTAACTTTTAGGCTTACCAGAGGATTTTTAAGTACTCCAACCATATATTCTATGATTTTATTGGCAGCACACTACAATAAGCATGCATAAAGACGTACACTGTCAAAATTTATTCTCCTCAATGTATTTATGAGACATTTAGCAGATGTGCTCCTGAAATATGGATCATAAATGCATAAGTGGGCAGCTGTTGGGGCTTCAGGAAGGTGAGACACCAAGATGCTCTCTTCTACAGAAACCCAAAAATGGCCTTCAGCAAAAGCCACAAATTTGGGGCTGACCACAACATTCCAATCTCAGTGAGAACCATTTCTTATGTGCATTTAGACATAATCAGTTCAGAAGTCAGAGGGTATGACCCATCATTGTGCTCTGAGGAAAAACCTGGAAGACTGTTTAAAGAGACACATTGACTGGAATCATTGGAATTGATTGTTCAGCTAATATGAATGTCATCTGAGAATGCATCTGTATAATCTTTAATGAGATAAGGCCTGAAGAATATAGTGTATGATCATTGCCAGAAGAGAAAGACAGCAGGATCCAAATCTACAGTGAGGTACAAATCCTGTTTGTATCTGAACTGTCTGTTTCTAGTTGAAACACACCTTACAGGTCCCCTCTGCTAAGGGTTCTGATACAGTAGAAACTCAGTTGAAACTGGAGAGTTTATGCTGCTTCCCAGTTAAATTACCTCATTCAAAGACCTCACTTGAATCCAACTCTGATTTAGGATTTGGAAAGCTGAAATATAGCCTTGAGCATCTCACATGGTCCTCAATTCACATCACCTCTCTTCAGCTCTCCTACAGGAGCTGGAGGATTCAGAACCCTCTGATGTAAGAGCTCACAGCTTTCCCCACACCTGTTCAATCTTATATTTAAAGTGTCTTTACTCATATGAAGAAATTTAAATTACAATTTAGTTTTTAATTCAGAAATACTCAGGATATTCAACTTTTGTTGTTGTTGTTGTTGTTGTTGTTGTTGTTGCTATGATAAAATATCATGACAAAAGTGAACATGGGAGAGGAAGAGCTTATTGACTTACAACCTCAGGTTTCAGCCCATCACTTAGGGGAAGTTGATTCAAGAACTGGAACATCAACCCACAGCACCCACAGTCAAGAGCAGAGAAGAACAAATACAACCATGTTGTATTCTCACTCAGCTAGCTTTCTTCATTTTTATGCATTTAAGACCCAGCCTAGAGAATAGTACCGCCCACAATGAGGTAGGTCAATTAACAATCAAGACAATCTCCCACAGACAAACTCACAGGCCAAGTTGATCCAGAAAATTCCTCCATTAAGTCTATTTTCCCTGGGTGGCTCAAGGTTGCTGCAAGTTAACATTTATAACTGACCAGCACAAAAAGGAACTTTGAATAAAGGGCGTAAAGTTTCTAATAAAAGCTGAATAGATGGCTCAGTAGACAAAGTGTTTACTACACACATGTGAGGACATGAGTTCAAATCATCAGAATCTAAATAAAGCTGGGCACAGTATCCCATGCCTATAGTCCGAGAATTCCAATAATGTGACAGGGTACAGAAACGGGAGAATTCCTGGAAGCTTATAAACCACCTAACCTGACTAACACAGCACCAAATAGCAGAAAAGGGATTGTGTCTCAAAAGGTGGAAACCAAGGACCAACTAATTCTAAGGCTGTCCTCTGATTTCTATACAAAAACCATGGTACGTTCACGTCTATTCACATACATACACAGTACACAGAGAGAGGGGGAGGAGGGGATTAATTTTCAATTTTCAGTTAAGTGGGAAGAATATATTCAAGAGGGTTGTGGTAACCATCATAACTGCAGTTAGCAGTATATTATACTCCTGAAAACTGCTGAGAAAGCTAAGTTTATATATCCTCACTACAGAATAGCTTTTGAGGTGCTGTGTATGTTAATTAGCTAGATTTAACCATTCCACCATGCACTATACATTTCAAAACATCACATCATTATACATGAAAAATATGTATAAATCTATTTTTAAAACAAAGGTTTTCAGAAAAAGAGAAATGCTTGTAACTCTTTATCCTCTCCCCAACATCTTAATCAGCATTTAGCTTTAAGTGGACTATAACTGGAGGTTTCATTTAATCCAGTAGTCATCTGTGAATATTTTTAAAGGAACCAAGCAGTTCCCAGGGTGAATCAATACGTTATACTTTGGAAGCAGTCCCCAAATCAAAATGTATTTGTGAATATGAACTATTTATTGGCAGATAGAAGTTTGTGCCTTCCAAATTAATTTGGTATCTATTGATGTTAATAAAAAGTTAATTAATGAAAAATTAAGACCAAGAAATTATATTAAGACAAGGAATTTCAGGAGAATGCAAAGAATGCCTTGGCTCACCCAGCTCTGGAAATCAGACTAACAAAGTATCCATAGATTCTGAGTTGTGGAATTCAGACTAGCTGGTTACAGTGTATTCAGTTTACAACCATGTTGACAGAGTTCCCCATGAGCCAAATTTATCAGCACATCCAAAGACAATTCAATCCCAATATGGGGCTGGAGGGCAATCAGTCTGGGAGCCATAGTGCTGTACTTTGCTGCAATTTGCTGCCTGGAGCTGCTTCCTCATCACGCAGAATACAAGTGGGACAAACTGCTAACACAAAACATATGCCTCTGGAGCTGACTGCTTGAATGAAGGATACCAGCTAGACCAGTAAGAGAACTGGGAGACAAGAGACGGCTTGCTTCAGAAGAGAACATTCTACAGCAAAGCCGCCCATGGAACAGACTGATGGATTCATGTGTCTAGTGAGCCGCTGGATTTTATAGCTGCCAAGAACCTTGGCAGTCATGATGCTATTTCCCAGCCTTTTTTATTGTTTCCTTACTATATATCTATCACTTAAAAATACATCTTCCCCGAGTCTCTGTCCTGGACCCTTGATTCACTGAACACTCTCTGTGACTTTATCACCTTTATATAGATGACTCTCAAAGTTCTATTTCCAGGCCTGACCTTGATCCTGAGATGCAGGCACAAACATCAAACAGGCTGCTAGAAGTGTCCCTGCAGAGGCTCAGAAGCACACAAAATGCACCAGGATGCACAAAAGCTACTCACTCTTCCTTAGTGAGTTGTTTACTACACTCAACCTGTACTCTGAGTTAATGGCCACTCTATTCTTGCCCTCACCTGGTACAAAGCTCACAAGACTCACTGCAGGCCTGAGGACCCCACATCCAGGCCTCTGTGGCTACTACTTACCCTTTTGACCCCAGCATGTATTTTGTGGGACACACCAAAGCTCAAATTGTACCATTTTTCCAGTATCAAGACACCATGTTTCCTCTCTGCTTTTTGAAATCCAGGTTTTCTCAAAGGGTCAGGTCTCCTCTATCCTCCACTGGCGCTCTGTGGCTTTATCTTTCCCCTCCTATCATGGCCCCCTTTCCATACTTCATTCTGCATGGACCCTCTGAGATAAAAGTGCTTGTATATATCATTCACAGCAAAGGAAGCACAGCAATGCCACTCAAAATTACAGGAACAAATAATTAAAATTATATCAGGATTGCATCCTCGCTTACCAAATGAACAAAACCCCCAAAATTTGCTAGCATACTTTGTTACCATAACTGCCACAAAAGGGCCCCCAGAAAACCCTGGCATTAGCATAAATCATCAGTGTAGTGTCTCAAGATGTGTTACTCTAAAGTATCATGAAAAGACAGTCAAGGATGCCTCAGAATTCCCTGTGGCTGTGAATTGAAGAGAGGCACTCCATGAACTCAATGCAATCACTCTATGGGGTGCTGTTAATGGTGGACACTACCTCACTTCCCCGCAAGTCTAGACGGGGCCCTGTGACTAACAGTATTGGTCACTTGTCTTGCTGTTGTCAAAAAATGCCTGGCAAAGGCAACTTAAGGAATGAAGGGTTTGTTGTGGCTCCTGGCTTGTGGGTATAGTTCGTCGAGAGTGTGACGTGGTCAGTCACATTGCATCCAGCTAGGAAGCACTGACAGATGAGCACTTCTGCTACTTAGTTCAAGCACTTCTCCCATGGAATGGTGCCCCCTACAATGACTGTGAGTGCGCCCATCTCAATTAACCCAACTGGAAGACTCCTTCACAGACAAGTCCACATTAACCTCCCAGGCAAGTCTAGATCCTATCAAATTGATAATGTTAAGCCTTACACTATCTTTGCCAATACAATGCCCAGTGGTAACCCAGGGTGAGGATGTGAATCCTCTTCATGAACAAGCCCACTGGCAGGTGACAGTACAACTATCTGATTACTTAAAGTTTTGGGGTTGTCCAACCAGCAGATACAAGAGTGAAACCCTCTTGAACTAGCCAGAACAAGCAAACAGCTAAAGATGAGGCAAGGTGCAGCTGATTCATGACCTTTCTCCAAGTCTTTAGAAATGCTTCGCTGACCTGGAGATTTCAGTGCGGATCATGAAGGATAAACATGTTTACTTGGGGCCATCAAGTATTGTGGTGGCTAGTTATGCATCATTACTTAATAGATATTCCTACTTTGATTTCTAGAATGTAAGTGCAGAAATACTTGTCCAACTGTGCCTCCTAACGTATGGGAAAGAATTTTCTTTTTATTAATAACAGAATAACAGTACTCTGTTAGTATTTCGAAATAAAGGCCTTTGAAATATCATCATCAGCAGAGAAGCACTATCTAAATCAGGGTACACATTTGCATAGACTATAGTGAACCTGGAAATCCACTTGTACAAGGCAGGCTGGCGTGACTTCCTTAGACCATCTGTCAAAATACGCTGCAAGTGGAAATTCCAAATGTTTATTAACCATGCCATTTGTATAAAAGAATTAGAAAAGGCATATATGTAAACTAACATATATGCAAAATTATTTGAAAAGATATGTCACAAAATGGAAAGCTGGAACCATCCACTGCCTCGGGAAAAATGACTAGAAACAAATATTACAAAGATAGCACAGTAAAGATCTTTTTCTTGCCACATGAAGACCAGCAGAGGTGTCCAACTGTCCCATCCATTTCCTGAGAGCTTTGTCCCTTCTGCTCACAGGTGTCCCCTCCTATGGGTCTTCAGTCTCCATCTACCACTAAAGAGGAACGAATAAGAGAGGGCATACTGTGCTGCTCCTAGGATCCAAGTTTGAAAGTGGCAGGTGCCAGATGTCATACTTGACCATGCTCTGTAAGTGGCATCTAAGTATTGAGCACAACTCCAGGAAGGGGCCCAAGACAGGTAGCATAGCTCTGTGTATGCCTGGGAGGGAAAGCAGCAGCCAGGGTATCTGAGCCAGTCCACAGCAGGGTCATCAAAAAGATAATGTTTCTTAAAAGTTGAAAATAATTTAAATTAGTGGAAGGTAAGGAAACAGGCTGGTCTAGTTATATAGTTAGTCATGACAAGGGTAGAGAAAGATATTAATGAAAGGCAAATCACTCTCAAGAGCAGAGAGATGGAGGAGATTTATAGAAGGTCCACCTCCTCAATGGGTACTTCCCATCAATATTAGAGAAACAGCTTTAGAATCTGCCAAGACTGTGTTCACTTCCATCCCTGCTCTTTTGCCTTAATGAAGTTTTAGACAACTTTTGGATCAATACCCAAAGTTCTCCACAACAACTGTGGTTGTGTGCTCAAAGTCTACATGAGATATGACCAGTCAAAATTCCAGTATGGAGATGGGGATATATGAATTATGGAACTCCAACCTTGGCTGAGAAGCTTCTGGCCACAGGTAACTGGGGAAGCAGAGTCACTTTATCAGGGATGGAGTCCCTGATAGGATGTTCCGGATCCAACAGATGACCCAACATCCATGTATATTATAGCATCACAAGCAGATTCATTGGGTTAGGGGAAAAAGATCATGAAGCTGGGAAGGAAAGGTGGAGGTTCTGGTAGGAGTTAGTGGGAAATGGGAGCTCATATGATCAAAATACATTGTATGCCTGTATGAAATCCTTAAAGAATAAATTTAAAAATATTTTTTAAAAGAATTTTTATGTAGTGCTTGAGATCTTATGCCTCCTGAACACAGGGAATGCACATTGTCCACAAAATGCATAAATGCAGCTCCCAAATGCGGCACTGCTAACAGTTCTTAGGATTCTGATTTCATCACATGGGAGATACCAGACGTGAGCCAGATTTTCCCCAATTTCAAACCCTTTAAGATATAACTTAAGTAAGACATTTTAAATATTTATTCTCATTCATAACTCACCACTTTCACTATTTAAAAAAATGAACCAAATCAGGACAGGGGGAAATAAAATAATTATTTTTCCACTTCAGTAATCAAAAAAAGTAAATGACTGAGCTCAGAGAATGAATTCACTTGACTTAATAATTAAAGTATGTCTCAATCCAACAATAATTATGGAATCACTCATTCTAGTTATGCTGTATGGGTTTATGTGATATAGTTGCCAATTATTTAACTAAAATAATTCAGTATTTTAAGCTTTGATGATTTACTTGCATAACATAAAACCAACACTGTAAATTTTTAGAGTGCTCCTTTGTTCTTCTTAGCTCTCACAAACTCAAAAAAATCAAACAAGTACAAAAGAATAAAAGATAATTAATGTCTGACCATAACTTTTGCCACTTAGAGTCATGCCATCCATTTGAGTTTGTGAGTTCCTGTCTTCAAACATTTTTCCCTTTTTATCTAATATTTCATTTCCACCACTCTCAAGGATTTTGTGAATTCAGATTTTCTGAGCCTCAGTGGGAAGACAAGCCCTTCTACTGTGGTCATCAGTGACAGACACCATGCCCCTGTCCATTCCTGGCACCATGGTAAGCCCCGAGGAACAAAAAAGAAAGATGTTCATCCCTGCCACACAACCTCATAAAAGTGAGGGGCTGGAGTAGGACAGTGGAAGCCTGTAGGTGACATGTCATGGATACTCAAAGATTACAAGGCCAACTTTGGGGAGCTGAAGAATGTCCCTCCCATTTCCTGACAGTGCAATATGCATGCATTGGTCTGTGTGCTACTGTTCGAAAACTACTAGATGTGGGTCAAGAAAGGAACTGCTTCTTCCACAGTTCTGAATACCAGAAGTCCACCATCAGGGCACCATCAGGGTCGGTGTCTTCCCCACTAAGATGGAGCCTCCTTGCTGCATCCTCTAGATGGAAAGGATGCAGAGTCACCAAGGTGTAGAAAAAGAGGTCAGAGAAAGGGGTAAATGCTAAAAGACCCCTTCTCTACGAGAGTCAGCTCCACACATGGGGAGGAGTCCTCAGGAGCTAAATGCCTTTGAAAGCCAACATCTCAATCCCTTCACAGTGGTGTTTCAGCGTCAAGATGCCAGCTTTAGAGGAAACACATTTCCAAACATTGCAATTCATAGATATCATAAGTCTCCTACCTATTATGAACTTAATGGCACCACTTGAAAATACAGTGAAATATGAGTGACTAAGAAATGTATGGTGCATTGCGAGGTCTGGGAAATATTTTTCGGAAAGATTTTTGGATCTGCTTAGTACCTGGGACACTTGAAAGGCGATCCCCAGCCCACAGGGTGTGAGTTAGTCCATTGCCACCTCATCTTGTGTGTCTGGTGGTACAAGTAAGTAATCATGCTACCAGACAAAGCTGTTCATTGAGAGCAATCTTTCGACCCTAGGTGCTACGGATGCATGCCCACTCATGTTCAAAGAGCCTCATCACTAAATTAAAACAGCCAAAAGGTGTGACTCCAAGGTCATGGGCACATTGCTCTCCAAAAAAAAAAAAAAAAAAAAAACCAAATGGAATGGGAATTGTGCCTATGAATCTCTGGGAAACAAAGTTGGCGTCTGGGGATAAGAAGCTGCAGAATCACTGTGCTCTTTGCTAACGTTTCATAGGGTGCTGTCTAAACTTTCACACCTGTGGTGCTGTGAAAACACATAAGCCTTCACTACATGTCAAGACTTGAGCATCGATTTTTAAGACTGAACTAGTGGACTAAAATCCTTAGCTGTTTCATATCTGTCTCCACAGCAAGACATGGCCCAGCAACGAGGAGGCCCTGCTGCAATTCACTCACAAAAGTTTCAAAGATGAAGGTGGTGGAGACATGGGAAAAGAAGACCAACATGAGGGAGAAGGATTAAGGAGACATGCAGAGGAAAGGAGAGAGTGAAGGGGAGCAAAGAGTCACATGGGGGAGGAGTCACAAGTGTGCATGTAAATGCCTGCAGTGGCTCTCTGTGCAGTAGGCATTGCTGTACGAGTCATTGAATTTATTCTCACCTGGCTGAGGAAGCAGCTGCCACCATCATCCCCTGCAGAGACAACAGGAGGGAAAAGAGACGATAACTGCACAAAGATTTATGGCCTATACCAGGAGATGGAACAATTGGAAGCAAGGTCGCTTGATTCCAGGGTGTGTGCCTAGGGATACACTGACTATCCTATTGTCCAAAGGATAGAAGAGATTGGCATAACTTCTTAGCTAGTATGTACAACTTTCTGTTGCTATAATTATTTGGAATGACTAAAAGAGGCTACAAATACTGTTGGGAAACTCAAAGTAATATATGTAACATACAAATAGATCTGTCAATGCCATGTTTAATACTTGTCCTATTTAACTAGACCCAACACTCCTGACTAAGAAGACCTTACAACTCTCAGTAATAATTCCAAACACTCCCTAGGTAAGGTGATCAAATACTATTTCTTAGGCTCTTCTCTGAACACTACATACACTTAGTCAGTTTCTGCTTAAAAGGTGCAACAAACAAGCCCCACCCCACCCCACCCCAAAACAGGATGGCTCAATCACATCACAAATTGGGTCAAACAAAACCCTTGTTGGGTACCTCCCACTTGGGAGATTCAGAGACTCGGGTGCTTTCTGTATTGTGACTGCCATCATCAAGCAGTGATTTCCAAGTCAATAGACTGTGCGCATCACAGGAGTGTGAAGCAAGTTGTCATGAGAGATTGAGAGAAGGGAATAAACCCTTCCTATTCATTAGTCTTAGTTCTATATAGATTTTCTTATTTATTCATTGACTACTAGTCTTCCCAGCTATACCCACTCTCCTTTCCTAATATCTAGTACACATGGGACATCTGATTCAAGAGAGGTTGAAGAGTAAGAAGGAAACCATGATGTGCATAAGATGATTATGATAAGGATTAATTCAAGAAAGGACAGGTGGGAGGAAAGACACCAGGTTCCCACACCATCACCAATGGCATAAAGCTTTACTGACATCAAAGCCTGGATCAAGTTAAATGGGTAGAAGGTGTTTTTAGGTGAGACAAATGTCAATTGTCTCAGAATGAAAGGGTCAAGATGGTTTGCAGGCCTGGGCACTTGAAGCGAAGTCTCAGAGATGACACAGCATGGGCTGCATTCAGGAAAATGGAATGAGGCCACATACTGCAGGGCAGATGATGTGTGCTGGTAAGATGGCAGAACATGGAGGGAACTTGGGAGTAACAAATGTTGTGTCTTACCCAAGCCCAAAGGGTGTGGTTGGGAAGCAAAGTTCCTCAACATCAAGGAGGGGTAGAGAGGAAGGATTAAACAGAGAGGTAGTATGAACCACAAAGAAGTGGTATGGACAGTAAGCTCATACTTATTTCCCACCTCAGTCCATCCTATCTGCCCCTCTGCAGCTTCCAAAATACAAATCTCCCTACACTTTACCATTCTGTGAGGCCATAAATCCTGCTCTTGTATGTCCTTTATCCACTAAACTGAGCCATAGTCCTGACCTGGTCACAGTAAACTGTAGGGCTGTCCTCCCATTCCCCCTCCACCTTGTAAGAAGGAAAAGCAGATTGACAGATAGGTCATTCATCATGTGTCCAGTCTTTTCCCTACAACAGACATTATTATCGAATTTTACCTATGCCTTGGAGCATAAAAGAATTATTTGTGCGTCCTCAATAGCAATGGGAAAAGATAACAAGTTCAGATACCTAGACTAGTCACTCATGTATTATATAACTAGCAATTTCCCTTATCTGGGAATGTAAGTGTTGATGCTTTGTCTTTTATTGTAATGCTAAGTGTCAGCACCCAAGATGTGGAGTCTACACATAGTATCTGTGATCTTACACCCAAGTTAACTCTTATTGGTGAATAAAGATACTAACAGCCAATAGGTGGACAGAAGAGAAATAGGTGGGGTTTAGGTTTCATAGACCTTGGGGAAAATGAGGACCTTGAGAAAGAAGAACCTGCAGGAGAGACTGAAGGAGAAGCCACCATGGGTTAAGGGATAAGAAAGCTTGGCCCTGAGGGCTGCCCAATTGGAGTTAAGAGCAGCCCAGGGGGGGAAACATAGTAAATAGTAATAACTCACAGTTATCGATAGGAAGTAGATTCTAACAGCATAGTGGGTAGGTAGCTGCCCAGCCAATTCACTGCTTAAGGTTTATTAAAAATATAAAGACTGTGTGTGATTTGTATCAGGAAATTCAATAACCAAAGGTGGGATAGAAGCCTAGGGATTTTAATAATTTCTATAATATGTAACTATGCCACATTTTCTAACCCACTTATTGGTTAAGCGTGGTCATGTGCTCTAGTAATGGTCAAGGGAAAGTGAGCAGGAGGATGGATGTCATTCACTTGATACCCATGCTCATCTCCTGCCACGCAGAACATAGAGACAAGTATCATAACTTCAAATCTGCTTGAAGATGGCAGGAACCCAGATCGCCAAGTCACTTCTTCGAAAAAAGCAACTCATAAAAAAGAAGAGGCTCCCATGTGCAAGAACTAAATGTCTGTGTGTTTAATTCATGTGTGCTTTCGAGTTTATTTCTACCTTACTTTAAGTAGTATGCTCCCTTTTTGAACTATTCCATACATGAAATAACATAACGTGTGTTGTACTTAAAAGAGAGCTCAGCAAATAGTACGTAATCACTCTGGGAATGCTCAGTGGTGTTGCTCTTAGTAAGAGATGATTGAGATACAGGAGTCAGCCTTGAGAGGTAAATATAGAACAAGTATTAAACATGGCCTGTGTATATTGCCTGTTAAAAGTGTGAAAAGTTCAGGTACACATCATGTTTCCCAGTAATAAGACCACAGATCAAGGTATCCAATGTCAGTGTTGAATAACAAAAATCATGTGGGCACAAGGTATATGCCAAAGCCTAGAGATCAATAGTAGCAAAGCTTTGTTTCTTGCTCTCAGACAAATAGAACCCACATTACCTGGAAAATCATTAAAAACCACTGCATCCCTGGCCCATTTTGGACTCACCAATGTAGAATTACTCTGATCTTTGGTAAGATCCCACTAACAATGTGGGGTTTAAGTTTCTAATAAATGGGTTTAGGAGACACATTCATTCAAGCCAAACAAACATTCATCATTTTGTATTTTATTTATTTGTTTGTTTCTTTCTTTGTTTGTTTGCTTTTACTTCAAAGAAGGCCTCATGTAGCACAGGCTGGCCCTGAACTCACGATGTAGTTGAGGAACTCCTTTCACACCTGGTCTTATTGCTTCTATCTCTCCCCAAAACTGTAGTTACAGGTATGTGTTGTTTGGTTAATGTGTTGTTAACATCAAACACAGGGCTTAATACACACTAAGAAAGTAATTTTCCACCTGTGCTACATCTCCAGTGAGTGTCCATGATTTATATGTGGAGAGGAGACATCCCATGACCCCAGGATTTGCTCACCATCCATGAATCCCATGCATGCATGTCCTACATTGCAGTTTTGGTGAAGAATTAACTGAGGAGTTAGGCCCTGTGCTTTGCCTTACTGGAAAGCCCATGTCCTGTGTGGATAAATTTAGCTGGCTGAAGGCACAAGCACTTTATTGTGCTGCCAATAAAGGGTGTAGGCCATCCCTTCCTTCCTCATGCCTCTAAGTAGACTTATCTTCTAATGAAAGGATTTGTGATTTAAAATTTCATTTTGTCTTTGCTTACAATATACTATTTCCACAAGGGCTCTGGGGACACAAGCAGAAAAGCCTGAGCCATCTTGGTAATTCTCTCTTCAGCCAGCACAGCTCTCCCTGGGAAGATGTACCCTCCAGCACTCATCAAAAGTAATTACCCTGGAGAGGGAACATGGTTTGGGAAAGTGAGACCATTTCTATTATTACTTTCTTGTATTAAATGATAAATATTTAACATCACGGAGTTAAAGAATACAAGATGGCAAAGACAAAAGAAGGAGGTATACAGAAAAATTACTTGCTCCCTAGAGACTTGTTTTCACACAAAATAAACAGAGAAATAATCTCACTGTTCCTTTAGTCTTTTTTTTTTCCAGCTTTCTCAGAGAATTAATTCTCCCAAAGGGATTAACTTAAGGCCTAATATAATACTGAGTCTTGGATGGTCAGTTTCAAAAGGAGTGTAAACTCACATAGGAAAGCCAGGGTTTCCAAAGAATATAGATGACACAAATGTGCTTATAGGCTTGGAGGAGCAAGTCCAATCTTAATTCTTCTTAATACTCTAATTTTCTCTGCCATCAATTGAATTTATATTGTGAGGAGCAGACGTTCTACACACAGAAGTTAAAAACTGAACAATGATAACAATTCCTACAAGCAATGACTGGGATAGAAAATTGATGCTGAGAGGATGAGAAATGCCGACTTGCTTAGAACATCTAAAATACTCCACTGGCCATCACAGGGAAGTTAGTGCAGAGCCTTCTTCATGTCCAGAAGGTAGGATGAACTTCAAATTGGTATAAGCAGTTATCTACTACAAATCAACTTGGTGAATGGGCACCTCTTTGGAAGGTGGGAGTTGAATGATCTACAGATAATTGCTTTTCAAAATAAGTCCTATAAGGCTGGTGGCATGCCTCAGTGGATCAGTTGCTTGGTCCGCAAGTATGAGGATAAGAATACAGAGTCCCCAAAACCCACCTAAAAAACCAAGCAGGTATGACAGCCCTCTGTAAATGCTATTATTCAAGAGGCAGAGACAGGGAGTGAATCCCACTGGCAAGCTGCCTACTTAGACTAGCCAGATCAGAAGTCCTTGGTTCAGTGAAAGGGTCAGCCTCAATAAATCAAGTGAAAAAGATTCCAAAAAATACCAGACATTAAAAATGGGCCTCCACAAGCACAAACATGTGCATTTGCTCTTGCAGGGACCTGTGATTAAAGGACAGAGTCAGTGTCGCTTTCTGCTCAGTCCTTGCAACAGTGAGCTCCAATCTCAGGCTGCTGTGAGACTTCAAGGTTGATGGGCTGAAGTGGAAACATAAGAGTTCTTTGGAAAGTCAGTTGTGTAGGATGGTGTTTGGCTGGAGGCAAACACGTGAGGGAACATTTTGCTAAAGCAAACACAAGTGAAAGGATGTTCCATTAAAGAAAGCACTTGAAAGGACATGTGGTGAACATGCATGTATTGGTCTGATTTATATTGTGTAGTTGATCTCCATTTGTCAGGACTCCGTAGAAACACGCCAAAAATTTTCTGGCGGTGTGAGGTGACTTCTTGCTGCTTTCTTGGACTCAGGCTGATTGGCAGAGTGATTTCAGCTGAGACAGACTCATGTGCTGAGGCAAGACACATGCCAAGGCAAAACCCACAGAGGACATGTGATGTTTGGAGGGAGTGTAAACAGGACTGAACAGACAGTGATGGAGGCTTGGCTTTAGCTTGCTTGCACAGCTAACTGGTTGCAGGTCTAGCATCTTGGCTGATCTTTGCTTCGCTGAGAGAAGCAAGGCTGAGAACTTCTCCTGGTGTTCTTGTCGGCCCTGGTCCTTCATGCTGACTTGTGTTATAAGTCTGAGGCCTAGCGGTCTCTGCTAGGTAGTACCACAGCTGCTGATTCATATTTGCTATTCAGACTCTAAGGAACTAAACTGCTGGTATATCCATGAAGTATTTGCAAGTGGATCAAGCTGCCACCGCTGACCTGTAAACTGAACTGCTGATTTCCTGACAACTCAGATGGTATTTGCTCCAAAGGACCATTTCTAAGCAGGTACACTTCCCCCAAAACCTTTCTTTACCCACCTCTGGTGTGTGGTGGGCTAAAAGAGAGGTTAAAGCGTTTAAGAACCATCATTAAAAAGAGGCATTGAAAACTTAAAGTTACAATGGGCATGCTGGCATTTTTTTTCAAACAACTAATTGAGTAGAGGAACGAGTACTTCCATGAACACTCTTGCTCTTGCCTTAGAACAAAAACTTAAGAGAAAGAAGAAAGCGACCTGGGAAGGGAGGGGAAGGAGGAATGAGAGAGGAAGAAAGGTGGGTGGGGGTGGTAACCAGCAATGAAATGGTTCTGAGGAAGAGAAAAAGGGGAACAGGAAAAGGGAAAGGGAGGAGGTAAGATGAAAAATATGACTAAATACAACTAGAGGCAGCCCACTCAGCCTCCGCTAGGCTCTGTAAATGTCTTGCAGACAGCAGGCAAGGGCTGAACCATTCACGCCTCTATTTTCCCAATTTATGGTAACAGAAAATCAGAATAAAAATAATGTTGATTTGTGTAGCCCTGTTCCAATGGATACATCATGTCAGAAGAGAGGGCAGGAAGAGCCAGAGGAACAGGGAGTTTGCTGTGGATAGTATCTCCTAGGAATGTCAGAAGTTCCACTCAAAAAGTCTCGCCAACATGACTGCCTACATATGAGTTGAACACTTTGACACCAATAGACTCATTAATATGGACAGGGAAAGCTCACAAGGCTTCAGCCTCACATGAAGAACTCCAGGCAGCTAAGGAATGCTGAGAGCGGGCGAAACAGTCTTCTCCAGGGAAAGCTCACAACTGGTTATCCAACATCAAATAGTCACCCTGAAAACACACACACACATGCACACACACACTCCTAACAATTTGCATTTTAGAAAGAGGGAAAATGATGTAAATTATATTTTAACCTCAAAAGGGATTTTAAATTTTTAAGTCATTTTTAATGCTCATGTCATCTTTGGAAGTATGTACACTCTATTGTAAAAGAGGTAGGAAACCCAAGAGAAGGTGAGCCCACCTGACACAACAGGCCTGGTCTGTGGCCATGGCTGCCAGGGTTTACATGGGGCTTAACAAATGGTCCAGGGATGTTAACAGGTTAGATGTGGGTATGACAATAACCTACAATCAATAACTATGTAAATTATTGATTTACATGGAGACTTAGAGGTCTTCATAGACAACCTGCAAGCCCAATGAAAGGCACAGTAAGAGGAAAACCAACACTGGTTTGAGTAGACACCCTTCCTAGTTAGCTTGCACTGTCAATTTAACACAGCCTCAAGTCACCTGAGAAGACAGCTCCAAGTGTGAGAACAGAACGGCCAGTAAGTTCAGTCTGTAGATATGTCCATTGTCTTCTGTGGATTGACCTCATAGTCAATTGGTATAAGAGGGTCTAGTCCACTGTGAGCAGCATTCCCTGGGCAGCTAATCCTGGGATGTAGAATAACGCTAGCTAAGCTCTGAGCCTGTGAGTGAGCCAGCAAGCAGTGTTCTTCAATGATGTTTTCTGCTCAAAGTTCCTGCTTGAATATTGACTTTTGACTTCCCTCAGTGATAGACTGTTCCATGGAAGTGTAAGTCACATAAACATTTTTCCCCTTAAGGTGTTTTGGAAAAGGAACAACTTTCCCTTAAACCATGGTAATGATCAAATGATTATGATTATTTTTCTGGAGTACACTGGCTGAGAATATGTGAAAGTTTCCATGGATTTATCTGATGCTACAGAGGAGAATGTTGATGCAGGCTAGGGATATGGTAGGAAGCAATCATTTCCTAGTTTTCTGAAGGTTGAAACCATTGAAATGCTGAGTGATCTGTGTACAGATAGTTGATAATCCCTTTTATCCATGCAATTCTATGCAACTATAATTAAAAATTCTGAAATCCTAAAACCTTACTAATTACAAAACTGCATCTGTCCAAGCAACGTTTTGAAACATCAGAAATTCAGATGACAGGTTTGCAAAAGGGAGATTATGTCTCTTTATCTACTTCATATTCAGGCTTTCTCACTGAAGGCTTGTATTTCTGTGGATACGTCCCATAGTCCTGCTAATAGAGAGATTTCCTTTAGTATCTCCATTCCACTAAACACCCTTAAAACACACATATATAGTTATAGTTTTACACTTAACCATTAGATTAATATTCATCAAAAGTGTCAGTTCACCAAAGAATGGATGGGGACAATTCATGTAACAACAATAAACATTTGTCATTTGTCCATTGAGACCAGAGTGTTCCATGGCTACTGGCCCTGATGCCCAACTCTGAGAGTGAAGAGAACCCAAGGGAGTTTACTAGACATGAAATTGCCAAGCATGGTCAGGTTCCTCAGAAATGAAGGGGCAGCAAAAGCACAGAACACTGGGTCACTATTCTACTTTCTACCAATGCGGGATGTGGGGAACATGTAAGCTGACATGAAGTCTACACTGCTGGTAACCTTTTGGAAATGAGGTAGACAATCTTTGAGCAACATAAATCCTTTGATGTAGTTATTCCTTAAAAAGAGTAAATGCTGAAATTTTGCTAACACCATATATTTATATTCATATGACTTTTATAATCATGCAGTTCTGGAGCAAGTAAATATTCAAAATAATGGGCTGATTATAATCTATTTTAGGACTGTATTTAGGCACCATAATACTTGTGGAGCTTAAGAATTCAATGGAAAATGCCTGCTTATGTCAAACCTAAGAAGTTACATGCACTTGATGATTACTATCAAAAGGTCACTAGAAAGACTGAACATTAATATCCCAAATAGTAGTAATACTCATGTATGTGTGTTTAATTTTTTTTCAGAATACAAGAAACTAGAAAAGGATCCTTGGTGAATATGAAGGAAAAATAAAGATCTTAAGTTGGGGGGGCATGTTAGAACACATGTAACATGAAGGGAAATGAAAATGACGGGCAAAGAATTTAAGTGTGGAGAGAAATGGGAGGGTAGTGAAGAAGAGGAGGTAAGATGAAGAAAGGGGAACTAACACTAAAGATGGTTGAAAAGGCCCTATGGAAACCTACTATTTTATAAACAGTGTGTGTGTGTGTGTGTGTGTGTGTGTGTGTGTGTGTGTGTGCGCGCGCGCGCGCGTGCATGTGTGCTCATATAAAAGTGTTTAGAGTTACCCTATACAGGAGACTGTACTCATCCTGGAAGTCATACATTAGTTTTCAAAGAATAAGAAGCCCAATGCCAGATGTGAAATATATCTCCTCATGCTATTGTCTAGAGATGTCCTACAGATCATCAAATAGCACAGGCTATTGCCATTGTTTTGGTTATATTCTAGAACTTTATGGAAAGATACTTTTGTGAATACACCACATACTTTTGTCACACGACATGGAAAAATTAAGTTGGTGCTGACCAAAAAGCTCCCTCTCTGCTGATTCAATGTCACCATACTGAAGGTATTAGGTTTCTGGTAAACAAAAGTCACTATCAGTCTTGCCCAGATGTGAACCCTGTGATTTACAATGATTAACATGGCAAAATATCCCCATATGTACAATGTCATGAATGTTATAGGGATAACCAATCATTTTCTGATTGTATTTAACCATGAATTGCCAAAAGGAAAACTAGCCAAGAACCTATGAATGACCCTATAGGACCCAGAGAAGAATGTTCTAATATTCTGCAAAATGGGCATAGTATCAAACTTCCTTTTAAATTCATAACTCTCACCTATAACTCATCAGAAGAGTTTCTTTTGTCAGTGAACGTAGAAACTCAACAGCTAGCCATTGAGAATGGGCATCAGTGGATTGCTTAGTCACCACAGAGAGGGGGAAGGGGAGGACAAAAGTTCTCCTTCCCATACAAGCTTGAGAAACCATGATGAAAAAGAGAACAGAAAGATTTTAAGAGCAAAACATCAGGTGACTCCAAGTAAAACAGTATCTCCTTGACTTAACAGGATAGCTGCACTCATGAACTCACAACAGCTGTATGTGTGCCTGCATAAGACCTGCAGAAGATCATGGATAGAGGAGGAGCTCACAAGACCCACCCCTAACTAAGAACTAAGAGGCTGTTGATAGTTGATAACTTCTGGGGAAGGGGGAGTCAGTTTTTAAGGGTGTGACCCATGGATATTGACCACAATCCAGTGGATGGTCCAAGGGCCAGTGGTATATGGACAGCACAAACTGGACTGGATGGATTATTTCATGAATAGACACAAATGACTCTAGGTTGGGGAGTAGGAAAGTGGGGTAAGTTAGGGGGAGGGGTTGGGGGTAAATATGATCAAGATACATGGTATAAGATTATCAAAATATAAAAAGATTTTAATTAGTAATATATAATAAATTCTACTCTATAATTGGTAGTTAATGTGGATTTAATTTTCATTTCAATTGAGGAAATTTTGATCCTATTAACTTTCTAAACGATTAAAAACTATTTTATGCACTAGGTACTAAAATGAAGAATATGAATGCATGTAGTTAAGAAGATATCCTGAAATAAAGTCCCAATTATCCATTATATTCAAAAATTCTGAAAAAATGTTTTAATTAGAAAGAGGTTTGGTCTCTGAAGAACCAAAGCTGCTTCTGTGATTTATCTCATTTTGGAAACTGGACAAATTACCTAAATCATTCAAATTAGATAATGTTATATTTTCTCCTCAAGAATGTCTTCAGACTCATGCTTGGACTCTTTAAATGATGAATCAGAGATGTCACTCAATAAATAAATAACTCTGATGGAGATTTGAGAAGCAAATGATCATGTTCAATGCCTTTCTTGAAACATAATTCAGCACCTAGAAAGGTTGGAAAGATTTGAAATCCTAATGCAGCAGAAGAGATAGAATTTTGCTCACAGGCAGTTTTGGAGTCCAGAGAGAACAGTTTTCCCTCCTGATATTAACTGAACCATGGAGCAACCATCATAACATGTAAGTACACATGGGATTATATGTATTTCATACCCCAAATACCCTTAGCCACAAGATTGCCTTAAAAATTTACACAGTTAGAAGGGCATACAATACATGAAGAAAGAATAGATCCCAACTAGTGTTTCCATCGTCTTCCCAATAGAAAAGTCCTAACAAATGTGTAGCTAATGAACTAACAATGAATCTTTGGAAGGTGACTAATCTTCTTGCCAGCTTCCATTTGGAATGTATGACCAGGAAAATGTAGGAATGGAGACAGCTCTCCATACCCTTGTTCTACAGTCAAAGATTAAGCCATCCTGTAATTAAAATTTAAAAGAAATATATGGAGCTATGGTTGAGGCTGGATTGAAAAAGTGCAAACCCAGTATCCACTGGGTCCTGGGTTTGATGCTCCAGCGCAGCATGAACTAGGCATGGTGGCATGCACTTAACGATTATAACACTCTGGAGGCAGAAACAGGAAGAAGATATCCTTGCTGGCACAGTGAGTATGAGGCTAGCTAGAATCATATATATATATGTGTGTGTGTGTGTGTGTGTGTGTGTGTGTGTGTGTGTGTGTGTATAGATATAGATATAGATATAGATATAGATATAGATATAGATATAGATATAGATAGATAGGAGCTTGGGAATTATTTTCCTCCATCAGTATTCCCTAAACAATACAGTGTAACAGTTATGTACACTATTAGGCATTATATACAGAAAGATACATATAGGTAGGCTCTATGTGAGTACAATACCATCTTAAGTGAACAAAAGACCTGTGGATCAGGTGCACATGGAAACCCTGAAAAACAATTCCCAACAATTCCCAAGGCATGGTTGTCATTGCATCTCTCTCTCTCTCTCTCTCTCTCTCTCTCTCTCTCTCTCTCTCTCTGAAACAAAAATCCGGGGATCACAGGAGCATTTTACATATGACAAAACACTTTTCTTTAAAACAAAAATGATTTTAAGTCTTTTGTTAGACTATGGATGTGATAAAGCAAGAGAATGACACTCTGGAAATGACACTGTGACAGTATCTCAGCTTGCTTTCAGACTTCTTCTTTTGGTAGCTGACAGGTTTCAGCTTCCTGTCTTGGAAATGGCTCCAGAGCAGTCTCACTGATGATCTGATCTAAATGGACTGCTTGATTGGAATGGCTGTCTCCTGATCTCAGGCAGAAAAAAGGAAACAGCCTAAAGGAATCCAGCTCTTGGACCATGAGAAGGAGGACAGCCAATCGTGCTTTACAGTAGGAACACCACCTTCCTCCTGCCTGGGACCCAAGGGTGGGCTCCAACATGTCAAGGAGGGTTTACAGAGCAGGAAAATGGCCTAGGCTGTGCCTTGCAGAAATTCAGAATGTGGCCAGCAGTACGGGACAAAAAAATCATCTAACCAGGCAATTTTCTAAATTTGCTCTGCAATTTTGTGGGAGGGATGGGGCACATGGAATGTGTGAATGCACAAAAGGAAAGGTGAAGCCTCCACTGCATACCAGTGTGTCCTGACCCACAGGAGGAAGTTCTACTCAGCTTACAAAACAAGAAGGGCTCTGGAGTTGAGCTCTCTGACTCTAACTGGGATAATCCCATCTGACCCGTCATCTCACTTACCTGGAGTCCCTATTTTCTAGAGGCCCTTATAGCCCATGATTCTTCTAAATTGCCCACTCTCTGTTCCACTTTTGTCCCTAGAAAGAGAGACGTAATCTCATCCACAGACAGCAGCAAGCACAAATCAAATCAAATCAGTCCCTGAAGGAGGCAGCTACCACACCAACCCCTTTCCCGTTTTCAACTCCCTCCTCTCAATCCTGATTCACCAGAATGGCTAGGTAGTTCCACAAACTGCTACAGGTGTACCCCACCTTCTCCTCTGAAACTCTAACAAGACCCATGACTCACTGTATCAGCCCCAAGCCAACACCCAGTGATCCCAGCATGGTTTCTAAAAGGAAAGCTCTGGGCATCTCTAGCACTTACTTAGTGAGCAGTCTAGAACTTGGAAACTATTCTTCTGACGACACTAAGGTGCTTGTATGATTTATTTCCCAAGGAAGGAGGCAGTGGCGCTTTCCTAGGTCATGTGGATGAAAAGCAAAAAGAAGAATGAAGAACCAGATACAAAATTCAGCTGATTTCAGTTAAGAAAAATACTTGAAAAGATTTACAGAACGAAAAGGAAATGATCTAACAAAGGCTCATAAAACAAAACATCTTCCTAATATATTGTTCTCATTGGTTATATTTTTAGAAAATCTATTTTTAGGTTAAGGGATAATGGGTTCATTATTAACTGAATATGCACATATTTTAATGTATCATTCTTAATTTTACTATGATAAATATATGTGTATGCTATAGATTTTATTTACCATATTGAATAGTTGCATTTAATATGTAACATATTGTGATAAATATGTTTACCTGTAAGTATGTAAAACCCCATTTAACAAAATCTCACTGTCATGCTCACAAATTTTTTATTGTATAAATCACCTTGAGCCATGATGACTAAGAGAGACTAGAATATCCCACCATCTCCAGCCACTTCACAGTCAAGATTGCACCTGTTTTGCTGCCTGTACAGCTGCCATGAGTCAGGCCCACAATCATCAAGTAACCATGAAGAAATCTAAGTCTAAACCATGAGGGGCTGAAGCAGGAACAAGAAATGTCTTCCTGATCCATGTAGCGTGTGAAGAAATAAACAGAGCCACAGAAGTAATGTGCAAGGGTGGATATCTTCCTGATCCATGTAGTGTGTGAAGAAATAAACAGAGCCACAGAAGTAATGTGCAAGGGTGGATGGGTAACTGGGAAGGCATCTTACAGGACTGTGGGTCTGCATGTGAAGGTACTACCTTTTCTTCTGGATCTGGGGCTTGAAGTCATCAGGGAAGGCTAAAAGCAAGGAGAAATGGTTATGGAGTGCAGGAGCAAGAATGAACCAAGACCTTACAGAGAAGCAAGCACATCCAATAACTGAAATACATTCTAGGTTCTCATTAACCCCATGCCTCCAACTCAATAATATCTTGCAGTAAGCAGGGCTGGATTCTTTCCCACAAAGTAAACATGCACTTGAGTCTAAGAACCTGAGGCAGGAGAAATTCAGGACCATAGCATCTCTAAATTCAACTGTTGCCCTAATCCATGGCGCAAGCCTAGAGGGAAGGCAAGGCAGGAATGAGCAATGTGGCCTTATGCTGTGCCTTAGCTACGGAGGCTACACCACTTTCTTCCCTGAACAGTTCCGACTGCCCAAGTTCCAGTAACTAACCACCTACTCATGCTTATACAACCATAATTAAATTCAAAGGGTCACATAAAGAAGAAAAAGGCTGCTAAGTAGGGTGAGCTTTGTTAGGAAGAGGCTTCAGGTTAGGAAGGGATGAGGAAGAGACATGGAGCAGAAACAAAATTCAGTACACACATTAGGATATTCAGAAAAAGAAGAGAAAGGCTTGCCTTTGTCCACATGACTATGGTTCCCAAAGAAAGCTGGCTTTGCTAATGAGATAACACCTGGGTTCTCAATCTTTACCTCATTTCTAGTTCCCAGGGCTTTACTTCTTTGTTAGAATGTTCCCCCATTTTGAATCTAGAAATTTTAGTGTTCTTTTTAATCAGGAAGGTCACTAAAGTTATCTAATTGTCAGCACTGCTAGAGATAGAAGTTGTCCATTTTTTCCTTTTGATACACATTTTAAATACCTATTACATGCAATGCAATTATAAGCCTTGACATGGAAACATAAACACGATATATTATCTAACCCCAAGGAGTTTAGAGGAAAAGAGATCAATAATACAATAATGAAAATACAATACCATATAATTGGTGTTATATAGATATGAGCACAGGAGAGTTAAGGGGTGGACAAGGGCAAGATAAAGATAGATCATTAGACATCAAATATCACAGTGACGCAAAACTCACCCAGCATGGGTGGGTGGGTGGGTTTGCTCACCTCAGCTGGGTATGGCTGAGCCTGCTCTATGCTAAAGGCAGAGGAGCACCACATGTCTGCATTCTTCTGGAAACAGCAAGTACAGGCTGTCCCCATGCTAAACAGTTGGTTGATCCTCCTCCTGTGGAGTGGTGAGTGGAAACAGATAGGCCTCCGAAGTCCTAGATGCAAACTCCTGCAGGACATGACCATGCAAAACACTCCTGGGGGGAGAAGTGTGCTCCCCTCCCCCATGGAAGCAGAGTCAGTGGAGAATAGTGGAGGGGCATTGGACTTTTTCTGAATCGGGGTATAATCAAACACAACAGGGATTAAGATTTAAAGATAAACTTACTCAGATAAGGAAATAGAAACTCAGAAGTTAGGTCATTCCAGGAAAAAGGAAAGGCATCATTTGGGAAGTGGGCTATAGCATGGTTGATATACCCACCTGATCATGCCAATGGCATTCACATAGGTGGCAAAAGGAGACACCGGGTTCAATGCTTATTTGTGTGTGGATAAGCTTTGTTCTCCAGTAGCAAGGGGAGAAACACTGGAAGGCTTTAATGAAGGATCCTGTAATCATCGAGGTATATAGAAATAAGCCTACAATACTGGAGATGAGGGAAATGTGTGCATGTGACACTCTGACCCAGAGAATTCAGTGGCAACAGCTAGGAAGAGGTCTTGGGCAGGAAGGTTAATAAAGTTGAAATCAGAAGTTATTTAGGAGGCAGATCGATAACCTACAAAGTCAAGTGCTCAGCACTGTCTGTGATAAAATAGGTTTTCAACATCATAGAAATATTAACAGAGACAATGGAATGTGGTTACCAGCTGTGTAGGGACAAGAACAAGGGAAGGCTGTAAGGTGCCTTTAAAGGGTGTCCTTTGAAATAATACCATGAATCATGTCACTTACTGTAGAATGGACTGGAAGAAAAATAGAAATGAATTTTAAGTGATATATGAAGAATATATAAGGAATGAATATGCTGTTAGTGAAAGTGAGAAGAGAAATATTAAAGGAGAAGAGATCAGTAATGAAAATCAACAAAAACAAAACAACAACAAGAACAAAAAAAAATCAAACAAACAAAACAACGGGAATGATACTGCCAAGATGTTAAGGCCCACAATGCCTATCACTATAGAATTATAACCCAGCAAAATTTACCTGCAAGGAAGCAGATGGAAAAAGGTTCATATCTTCGCTCTGCATGGCAGTCAAAATGAAGAGGCGAAATACTTTTGTAGACTGATATATTAAATTATACATGGGCACATAATAAAATACGATACCACAAAACTAGTGCTCGTTAACCTGTGGTACGCTTAGAAGTGACAAGATGGCCAAAGAACTTGCTAGAACTACAAATTCTCATGCTTCACTTCAAGCTTACAAAATCAGAAACACTGAGTGGAACCAGCTATTCGTCATCTAAAAAGTCCTCAAGCTCAAGGGATGATGCTCCCTCAAGTGTGACGTCCAGGGAACAACTCCAAGTTAATAGAGCCAGGAGGGCCGGGCGTGGTGGCGCACGCCTTTAATCCCAGCACTAGGGAGACAGAGGCAGGCGGATTTCTGAGTTCGAGGCCAGCCTGGTCTACAGAGTGAGTTCCAGGACAGCCAGGACTATACAGAGAAACCCTGTCTCGAAAAACCAAAAAAAAAAAAAAAAAAAAAAAAAAAAAAAAAAAAAAAAAAAAGAGCCAGGAGACTGGGACAGCAGAACTCCAGAGAAGGGAACTAGAATAACACAAGTTCAAACTCTATGTCTTCTCTACTCACTTAAGAAGAACCTATATAATAAAAAAGGATAAGCGAAGATACTTCATACTCATCAAAGGAAAAATCTATCAAGAACTCTCAATTCTGAACATCTATGCTCCAAATGCAAGAACACCCACATTCATAGATATTGTGGCTAATTACTAAAGCTCAAAGCACACATTGCACCTCAAACAACAATAGTGCGAGACTTCAACACCCCACTCTAATCAATGGACAGATCATGGAAACACAAAATAAACAGAGACACAGTGAAACTAACAGAAGTTATGGACCAAATGGATTTAACAGATATCTATAGAACATTTCCCCCTAAAACAAAAGAACATACCTTCTTCTCAGCACCTCATGGTACCTTCTCCAAAATTAACCATATAATCAATAGGTCACAAAACAGGCCTCAACAGATACAAGAAGATTGAAATAATCCCATGCATTCTATCAGATCACCACAGACTAAAGCTGGTCTTCAATAACAACAAAAAAACAGAAAGTCCACATATACATAGAAGCTGAACAATGTCATACTCAATAATAACTTGGTCAAGAAAGAACTAAAGAAAGAAATTAAAGACTGTTTAGAATTTAATGAAAATGAAGGCACAACATACCCAAACTTATGGAACACAATGAAAGCAGTTCTAAGAGGAAAACTCATAGCTCTGAGTGCCTCCAAAATGAAACTGGAGAGAGCATACACTAACAACTTAACAGCACACCTGAAAGCTCTAGAACAAAAAGAAGCAAACACATCCACCGAAGAGGAGGAAATAATCAAACTCGGGACTGAAATCAACCAAATAGAAACAAAAAGAACTATACAAAGAAAGTCATTATTTTAAATGTGTTTCATTTTTAGAAAAAACTGAAAATTTTTTAGAAAAAAAAACATTAAATTCACCTGGTTTAAAATAGTAACTGGTTTAAAATAATAATTGAAGATTTATTGATTTCAATATTTTCTTTGCTTTATTTTCATCATTAAAAATTACCTAAGCTATATATTTTTATTTTACAGTAAAATTAATATTAATGTAACTTTATAATTTGATTTAGGCATAATTGACATAGCAACATAATTTTAATGAGCACCTTACAAATGTGTGATGTGAAAAAAATCTATTGTGTTTATCCATGTTGAATATTCCTTAAAAGTTTCTGAACTTTTAAATATAAGTTATTACAAACATACAATGTTAATTATTTTCTATATTAGTATTTGAAATTTGTCTTTGTAATTTTACTGGATCTTTGGTGTAGTATTTTAAAGCACTGTATTTATTTTGAAGAGGACTAATTTGAATAAAAGAATTCAAGTCAAAAAAAAAAAAAGAAAATTCAGGCCGAAAAAAAAAAGAACATATATAAATTGTTTAAGAACATAAATGTTAAGCTGTAAATGAAAAAAAAAAGTGTTTAATATTTCTCATAATGGTGTAGTGATGAGCACAGACTCTGGGAGAAGAAAGTAGGTGTTACAATCAATGGGGGAGGGCTTTATATGTACCTTGTATATGTGTGCTTGTCTGTGTGTGTGCCTTTGTGGTTTATGAACATGTATGTGGGGGAGGGGTCATAAGAAGACCTTGTTCCTTGCTCTCATTTTATTGTTTGTTCTGCTAGAGCTAGTATGCTAGCTCTGCCAAATGAGCCTCCCATTGCTGCCTACCTCAGTGCTGGGATAGACATGCCCAGGACCACACTCTCATATCACACAAATGCTAATCCTCATAATTTTGTAGCAAGATATTTTTAACACCTAAGCCTTTTTGTGAGCCCCAGGAAGCAACTCTTCCTGGTGAATATCTGAGTGTTGACACTACCCAATGCCTTGACTAGGCAGTAATTACAAGCTTCTAATTTTACGATAATTTAATACATAGATATGTATATATACGCAGATATATATTTGCATCCCCCTGCTATCTCCGGCCCAAAATTTATTTATCATTATACATAAATACACTGTAGCTGACTTCAGACACACCAGAAGAGGAATTCTGATCTCATTAAGGGTGGTTGTGAGCCACCATGTGATTGCTGGGATTTGAACTCAAGACCCTCAGTGCTCTTACCCCCTGAGCCATCTCACCAGCCTGATCATGTCTTTAATTCCAGCATTTAGGAGGCAAAAGCAGATGGATTTCTGTGAGTTCAAGTCCAGCCTGCTCTACATAGAATTCCAGGACAGTCGGGGCTACATAGTGAAATTCTGTCTTTAAAAACAAAGCAAAAATATAAAAAGAAACAAGCTAATAGAAATTCGGGGGGGGGGGTGTGGAAAGAAACAGGATAAACCAAGGAAGTTTGTGGAAAGAGACAATCTGTAGTAGACCATAACCTGGGAAATGGACAGGAGTAAGAAAAAAAAAGCTGTGTCTCATCTTTCTCCTAGTTTCCAGGACACTGCTGAGCAAGTGGGTACATGAAAAATGCTATCTGAATGAATAACAGAAAGTAGGGAAACAAATGCGGCACCACTAGCAGGAAACGAGATAAAACTCTCTCTGGAAAGTAGAAATGAGATGGAGTCAGTGTTTGCAGGGAAGGGAGAAACCCTGGATGCAAATGAAGTGAAGGAAAAGAGTGAAGGCAGCAGATCCATTATCCCTTTGGTAGAAGCGAAAGCAGTGCCTCTGATGATGGAACAGATGTGCGAGTGACAGTCCTCCAGCCCACAGGCTGGGAGCCAGAATAACACTGCACACCCCACCCCAGTACACTGAGTGTACAGAAGACTTCTGAGGCCCTGGCGAGGGGCTGCACACCATTCAGGTGCTTTGCACTCCATGGGTGTTTAGATAGAGAAGGAACCAGGAGGGACGGCCGAATGCTCACTGAGTTCCCAACTTCAGATGAGATCAGAAGAACTCGGTATTTGAAGCATGAATGGAAAAAGCTGATCGTGAGCCTCCACTGTCTCCTGTGTTGTATTCTTTATATTTTAAATTTTCTTTGCCTTCTCCTAACTCTACATGTATAGTAGTCTTCCTGTTAGCATGTACCTACTTCCGGTCATCGTCCACCCTCCTTCCTTTCACAAAGCCAAGCCCAGAGGATTTCCTTCGAGCCTATCAGTTCCCTCCAGCTCCCTTCATGTTTTTTATCAAATCCCAAGAACACTTCTCCAAGGTCCAGTGGCTGTTGCGTGCAAACCACTGTTAGTTTCTTGGATGTGACTGCATATGAGAAGCAACGACAATGGCTCTTGGCAATGTCTTCACACAGGCAAACCGTTCACTCTGGCAGCGTGCCCCCCCCCACCCCGACCGTGTTCTTTGCCAACTGTTCTCACATGCCTGGTGTGTAGAGCCATGATGATCTCCAAGGAGAACAAGACAAGCAAAGATGGGGGGTGGGGGAGCGGTGGAAGTCCTTCCATCTTAGGACTTCTACACACAAGAAAATTTGAACAGCATTCAACTCAAAATGAACACAGCAAGGAAGAGGTAAATTAATTTCTTTCATAATTATTATATGGGTTTGTTTGGGTTTTTTGTTTTGTTTTGGAGAGTTTTAGGGGGGGTTGTTTTGGGCACTTAGTGTGTGCCCACACATCTCTGACCAGCAGAGACGGTGGGAATAAACGACACGGGACTCTGGCCCGTCCTACGCTGGCTGGTCTCTGGCCCTTCTGGTCTGTTTCCTCATCTGGGGCTGCCCTCAATTTATACTTCCATTCACTCACGTCACCTCACACCACCCAATCATAGACGCACACATCCAAGGCAGCATGTAGGATTGGCTGATAGAATGACATCGCGAGATATTGCGTTAATCTCTCCAATGAGTTGCGCGTGCTGCTTTTACTGCGCATGACTGAGACTGGGATAAACAATCGAGGTCACAGGGCTTGGCATAAAGCCAGGCGCCATCTTTGGCCTATGCTGCCGTGCCCGCTCCCCACAGACACTTGAACAAATCTCACATATCTGCCACTTACATATCATGTGACCCAACAGAATTAGCTAGTAATTTAGGGAGACATGGAGTTTAATCTCAAGAGGCTCTAGGACCTTGGTGCAAAAGTGAATTTCATTATGAGAAAGTAAGACTGAGGCCTCCAGGATTATCCATACTAAAAGGTGATAGATACTACTGCAGTCTATAGTTACAGGCATTTCTTTGTGTATATTTTGCTAATTGAATGTACTTCCCAGGCAGGCTGAAATATCACTATCAATTAGATATCCCTATGAACTGATGTGGGGGCGCTTTGGGCTTCATTTGGAGTGTGGACAATATGAGAAAGGACAACTATTTATCCCAAATATTCTCGCTCAGTCTCCATTGGCACACCAAGCTCTCGGCCCGTCGGAAAGCAGGTTCAGGTCAAAGGATGTAAAGTACCAGGTTCAAGCTTCAGCAATGTGTGATTCTTCACTTTACACAGCCAAGCCTTGGGGCACACAAAAGTAGATGCTCCTGAGGAGAAAGGGAAAGAGGGAAGGAGAGAAAGTTGCCAACGGGCATTGTGATCCCACATCCAAAGACGTGCATACCCAGCCAAACCTCGGCCCTTAGCTCTCATCTCTACCTCTTCCAAGTCATCTTCCTTTCCCTCCAAACGTTCACAGCTCTGTGACCCATCTTCAGCCTTTACCAAGCGCTGGAGATGGTTCTCTTCTAAGGTTCCTTCACATGATGCAGAAAATCTTTGTTTATTTTATCTTATTTTACTTTTTACTTATTCACTTTACATCTGCTCACAGACCACCTCCCAGTCACTTCTTCCCCCAATCCTTCCCCATCCTCCTTCCCCTTCTCTTGCTAGAAGAACCTGCACCAAGGGAGTGGGGAGGGGCGAGAGGACTCAAAAACAGAAATTACAAACACCTCCAAGGATGCCCTAGCTCAGCTCAAAGACCAACACCAGATATTAGGCCTCTAAGAGAAGATCCCATAACCAGACCCAAATATTAACCTACAAGAGCTGCACCTCTCCCTGATTACCATACTCAGGGGCACTGTTCCACAGGTAACAAAAGACTTCTTCCTTCTAAAAAAAAAAAAAAAAACACCACAATAATGACTTCTAAAAAACAATACAGCATGACGAGTTTCAATCCCAAGTCCCCTAACAAGCCCAAACTTTGAGTATTTTGTTATAATACCTTCAAATAGCACAAATCCCTAACCATTATGTTGAAATTACTCAAGGGTGTGGAACTCCTCCCAGGCCACTTAAACAATAGCTTTAGGAAGCCAGCACATGCAAACTGAGACCCAGTGAGGTTACCTGGAGGCTGTTACCAGGTACCTCCTGCCAATTAGAAAGGGCTGGTGAAGCTACCTAATTATGAGGTATTACTGTTGCCTGTTCCTACAGAGACTATCTCACGTTCAGGAAACAGTCTTCCGGAAATAACAGCAGTGTTTGCCTGTATTTCATTGAGTTTCAGGGTTCCCCTGTGTGTCGGTTACTAGTGTGCTTTGTTTTTATACTTCAACAGTCTTTCTACAAATTGAAATCTGGAATCAAGCGTGCTCCCCCTGAAGGGATTTGTTTCTTGCCTGTGGATGTCACCTAAACAAGAGAAGCAACAGGCTATTCGGTGGAAAGCCTTGTGCCCAGTGCTTAGGAAAAGCTTTCCACTTTATTCCTGAACCATAAATCGCAATCCTGCAGCCATGGGTTCAATCAAACAGGACTGGAGTGGGGAGGCATCACACTGGGAAGGGTGATTCACACACTCTTTAGACCTCTCTTCTTTCCTCTCAGCCCAAGCTGGTAATCAAAGGGAAGATTGCTCTAAAATGCAAATCAGGTGTCTAACAGAAGGCATTGCTGGGGGAAATCTCTATTAGAAGTGCTGGGTTTGCTAAAACAGCAGAGCCCCCCTCCCCTGGGGGCGGTGGTGGGGGGTGACGTCATTGTTCCTTTGAAAGAGTCAAGACACCCAGAACCAGTATATCTTTGTTAGGATAAAAGCTTGTTCAATGAAACGGTTTGGCCTCACATCAAGAATAGCTTTAAAACAAGACTGGCTGGTCCCAAATGGACTTCCCTTAACACAATAATGTGTAATGAATGAGTGCCTAGTCAGCTGAGTGGCCAGCCAGTGTTCAGATGAAGCAGATTCCAGTCTTCATGGGGAGAGTGTCCCTTTGCCATTAAGACTCCCATAAAGCACAAAGTGGCCTGGCAGTTACTCCTGAAACCCCAGTGGCACTGGTAGCTGTAGGCAGGTGGGGATCTGGGAGCTCTCTTCGATGGAATGCTGCCTTCATCCTCTCTCTGCTCCCTCATCCACAACCTCAGAGATGGCAGCCTTAATTGGAATTAGATTATGGGTCAGATTTTATTGGCAGATAGTGAGGAGCCCCTGCTGCCTAGATCTAAAGTTTGCATTCCAGTTGTTCACCACCCTCATGCTGTTAGCATTTCATCTAGGCTCTGCCCCACAGCTACCTGGCAACAGCCAGGTATACCTGACTCACTATAGAAGGAGCTGCTTGGCCCCTTCTCTTTCTCTTACTCCCTTGCTCTCTTACCCCTCTGTCCCTTCTCTCCCCATTCCCCTCCCCTTTCTCTCCTCTCCTCTCCTCTCCTCTCCTCTCCTCTCCTCTCCTCCTCTTCTTCTTCCTTCTTCTTCTTCTTCTTCTTCTTCTTCTTCTTCTTCTTCTTCTTCTTCTTCTTCTTCTTCTTCTTCTATCTCTCCCTCTCTCTCCTCTCTTCCCCCTGCCTTTCTCTGTCTCTACTATCCCCCCAACTTCCCTCCTATGCCCTAAATAGATTCTATTCTATACTATAGAATAGTATAGTACAGTATAGTATAGTATAGTATAGGCTGGTACCTAAGGAGGAAGGGATGCCTCAGCATGGGGGCCACAGAGGCAACCCCTTTCCCCACACCATACTGTGCCTCCTCCAAACATATCCCTGGCTCATATATATATATATATATATATATATATATATATATATATATAACACAACACATGCCCTTGGTGAAGGAGGTGACTTATGTAGATGCCTTGGTGGTAAAGGATTAGGATGCAGAACTAGAGGGCAAACTGTGATCCAAAAGATGAGGAAGAGCTGCAGACTTTTAACAGAGTAGCATTCTCAGAAAGAGGAACTGCAGAGGCAGCTCAACTGTAGGGTTCCTCCTCCATGCACACAAAGACTGTAGTTCAGATCCCAGCATCCATGGTAGCCAAGCATGCTGGGATATGTCTGCAATAACAGCACTGGAAAATGACGACGGTGGGGAATAAAGGAGGGGTGGACACTTGTGCTCATTTCATTGGCCAGATGGTCTAGCCAACAGATAATCTGTTACAAGTTCAATGAGGCACCCTGCCTGAAATAAAAGAAGATAGAGAGCCATCAAGGAAGACATCTGACACCAACATTAGGTTTCCACATGTATAGGCACATGTGCATACTTCAGAGTAAAATATACACACACACACACACACACACACACACACACACACACACACACAAAACTGAAACAATGTATAGGATGCAGAAAACATTGAGGTTTGGTACATTGGTGTATGAGAGGGAGAAGACTCAGGTTTCTAATATGGGCACGTGGGCACAAAGCACAATGGATTCTCTATGAATGCAGTTCAGTAGCTTCGTAAGGAAAGTAATGAGTTTTATTAGATTCAAATGTCTTGGATTTAATTGAATTCCACTTTTGATTCTCAGATGAATGAAGCTATAAATCACTTCTGAAATTATAAATAGCAATAGATAGACTGTACCATTGTGTTGGAAAGAAACTTTCCTCTCTGCCAGGCTGGAGGTGCCCTTTGACAGGAGGCTCCTCGTTTGGCTTCCATTGAAGTCAAGATTTCCCTGAGATAAGCCAGGATGGGGTGGTGACAGCAGCAAGAGCCCACCAGGAGGATGCTCTCAGGGGTCTATGCTAGAGTCAAATACCTTTCTCCACCGGCTTCCTTTGCTCATGGTCTTACAGGTTCTGAGCATCCTCCAGCTGGTGAGGCCTTCTTTCTGCACATGTACAGATTTGAAGGAAAGCCTCTACAGCATGTTTTAAGACAGCTCAGAATATAACTGCCTCTAGACCACTCTCTTCTCCTCTGCAAGTGTTTCAGAAGCTCCCTTCTGAAAATATTTTATCCCTCATTTTCTCCTGGGCACTAACTTTCTGAAGGTTTTTTTTTAATGTTTTTTTTTTATTGTTTTTGTTGTTTGTTTTTGAGTTATATTCTTTAGCTATCTTGATCTGAGGCCTGCAGGAAAGTGGATAGTATAAATCACATTGCACATAGTATCCCCAATGATGACAGGGTCACGGTTAGTATGCACCCATCATATTAGTACACAAAAGGCCCCTCTCAGTACACATCATCTGCCTTAGCCTGACAGTTGCTAGAGTTTTCTGTGAAGTTATTAGATCAGGATGGTCTATGAAAGATCTGCTTTAAGAGAGTACTTTATACACTCAAGCTCAACTTGACCATTCTGCTCATCAATTATGTCCACTTACCCTCTGTGCATTGGTTTCCCCACCCAAGGCACAGCGATTACAAATAGTTCCAATGCCACCTGTGTCACCAACTTAATAAAATGACATGTGTAAGCTTGTTCACAGCAGTGAATGTGTAATACATGCTCCTTTGACAATAGTAAGTGTTTCCTAAATTCATTTGTCATAAAAAGCATCAAAATAAGCTCCCACAATGAAAGCCAGTGAATTGAAGAAAGTCACATCCACTGATCACCAAAATAGAGAGTGGATGTCATCTCAAGCAACTAAACATGTGCCTCCAAGAAACTCAAATCTGAGTCACTTAAAATGAAGTTAAATACATATTTCTGGTGGAATTACCTTAAGCTGTAAGTTATAAAGAAATGATGATGATTGATGATGTATAGATATATGACAAATAGGTACATAGATGATAGGAGACAGATAATGAACAGGTAGGTAAATGATAGATAGGTAGATACATACACACACATACAGACAGACAGACAGACAGATAGACAGACAGAGATTAGGTAGAAAGGTAGATGATAGATAGATAGATAGATAGATAGATAGATAGATAGATAGATGAAATATAGATAGATAATAGATTAGAAAGGTAGATAGATCGATCGATAGATAGATAGATAGATAGATAGATAGATAGATAGATAGATAGATAGAACAAATAGGTGATAGTTATACAGGCAGTGGTCAGATATGTGAAAGATAGATGACAGATATGCATGATAAATACAGAGATGATAGAGGACTGATACATTATGCAAATATAAACATATATGATCATATTTATGTGCATATATTATTTATGTTTACTTGTAATGTATGTGTAGATATATATCATGTATGTGTGGATATATATCAAGTATGTATGGCTATCCATAATATATATCGGATATATTTGTATACATCACATATTTTTGTGTATATGTATATACATATATATGTATGTATGTATATATGTGTGGGTCTATAAGTCACATATATGTGGAGTTAGTATATATATCATGCAAATGTGGGTATATATATATATATATATATATATATATATATATATATATATGTAAAATACATGAGGATGTGTATATAGCATATATATGCAGGATATATAAATATATCTATATCAAACTGCAGATCAGCTCCTGCCTCTTTCACATCTCTGAATTCTGCAATCCTGAGAGCACAATGAGGTAAACCGTAGAGGACAAAAACATAAAACGTAGCCTCGCACAATCAGCCAGGCCAAGAAAAGAAACCATCCCGGAGCTTTGGCCACTTAACCTCCCTTTACTTTCCACTTCTACGCTGTAAAACTCTCTTTAAGGGCCCTTGACTTTGCTTCAAGAAGACAGGCTTAAAATGTAGAGAGTGGACAGTGGTCTCCAGCTGTTACTAGCTGGTACATCTGGTTTAAACTCAGACACAGGCTACAGAGCTTTGGTTTCTTTTGGAAGCCAGAATTGTCCCTGGAAAGCGAAAAGCTCCCTCTCCAAAGGTCCTGCTCACTATGAACTCCTTGGGCCTGTGTGGTGCTTCCTTCCAGGGGGACCCTACTCACTATGGGCTCCTTGGGCCTGTATGGTGCTCCCTCCCAGGATGGCTTGCTCACTGTGGTCTCTTTGTGCCTATGTAGTGCTCCCTCCCAGAGGGCCCTGTTCTCTATGGCCTCCTAGCCTGGAATGGTGTAATGGTGGTTCTGCCTCCCTCTTATGAATTTGTCTTGCTCTTGGTGCAATTTTTTTCACAGTAAGCTAAAATAATAAGGCACAGAATTAGAAATAGGTATACTACCCTAACAAGTAATTATTTCCCTGAAAAGAAAAAACTGGTGGGTCTATTTTTAAGAGTTAATTGGCTGACAAAGGAACTGAATTCACCCTACATTCTATCCCTACCTGTGCTTCAGAATACCATGAGGTAATGGTGCCCAGACAGTGGAGAAGTGTGGAGCCAGTGGGCCAGGCTGGCAGCCATCTCAAATGGGCCACCATGAGTCAGCAAAGAAGAGAGCTAGGTTTCCAGAGTGTGAGAACAATCATAGAGATCCATTTCCCTTTAAATTATTCATTTCAATTCCCTGTTAAATTATTCTGCTCCCATTGTCATAATACAAATGGAAGTTCAGCCATTATGAATGACATGTGGGTCCCCAGGAGCCACAGAAGTCACACTATGTGATGAGGGAGCTGGGAGCCAGCGATGATAGAGGAGCCATTATCCGTAAGCTCCTGAAGCACCACCTCACTGGGCACTCCCTAGGCCTCCCAGAAGTCTGTACTACTCCTTTTCTTTGAGGGACACATGATGCAGAGATGCTACACATGATGCAGAGATGCCCAGGCTATCTCTTATCTCTTGGGCTAGACAGAATATCTTCCTTTTGTGAAGAGGCCTTTCAGAACTGGTCAGAGGGTATACTGACCTTTCCAGATGATTCCAGTAAAATGAGCTGCTTCAGCAATCACATCTACACTCAGCTAGCACAGCCATCCACCTTATACATAGCTGTAATAGGACCAGGCTTCCACAATGGTTACACTGCAGTCACTTGCACCACTACAAGAGTCTGATCATCAGGATAAAAAAAAAAGGTATTTGTTAGTACCTACACTTGGATAGCCTCTCTTCAAGCAGAGGCCAGGCCAGGACTTCTCACAGTCTCTAGCAGATGCTTCATTCTGACTTTCGCTCTTCTTAACCACAGCTTCATTTTAAATGATATTTCTATTTATTTCTTGAAAATTTCACACACATATACAACGTATCTCAACTATATATACCCCCCGCTCCTACCTCCATCTCCTCTCAATCACCTAAGCCCCTTCTCACCTTTATGTCTTCCTTTCTCTTATAACTCAGAGTCCAGTCAGTGTTACTGGCATGCCCGTGCATGTAAGATCCAGCCATTCAAGTATGGGTACATCCCAAGACAAAAATGGCAATCCTTCCCAGCAGCCATCAACTACCAATATCTAAGAGTAAAGCCTCAGCCTCGTGAACCTTTTCCCTAGTTTCATTTTTCAGGACATCTTTTTACATACTCGGTCAATGAGTACCATTTAAACAACCTACGAGAAGGTACTGATGGCCAGATGACTCATCCAGTCTCCAAAAGAAGGCAGAGGAGAGTGGAGTGTGAGCAGAAACTGAAGGCCAGCACCACAGCCTACACTGGCTCTGGACCTCGTCCCCTAGACTCAGCAGTCAAGCAGGAGAGATGTTGGAACACTCCCTCTGCAGACCTCAGTTTCCCTTCTGTATCTCCAGAGGACTGCTGCTGCCTGTGACTCTCCACAAGTGTGACTCAGCATTTGCAGGTCCCGGCCAACCCCTGCTCCATCCCCCAGACAGGACCTCTGACAGAACTCTGAGCTTCAGCTTCCTTATCTGGTCCCACCACTCAGGTGAAAATTAAAGTATCTGAAACACCCAGCTGTGTGTGTTTCATCAGTGAAAGCTGGTGTGAGCATCCTTGAGAGCTCACACTTGTGGTCCAGGTTTTGTCACGTGAACTTCATGCCCTCAGTGGTTGTGGGCTTACGAAAGAGGGCAAACCCTCTGCTTTGTCCTTTATGCTTCTCCTTTCTAGTCTCCTTAGGTGTTCAGGGTCACTCTGTGAATACTTTGGGAAGCTCAAATAATGGAGACTTGTCTACTTCCCACAGACAGGCTTAGAAAAGCCAGCTAGCCTCTGCCTTCACTGAGATGCCTCTGCTCAGTCGATGGGACCTAGTGTGCTTATTGCCTTGGCAGCTCTCTGGCGCTGTGTGTCAAGCAAGGCTGTTGCTGCTGCATGCAGGATGCTGCAGTCAGGTAGCCGGGCAGCTCCAGGGCATCTCTGTGGCCTCCAGACTCTCATTAGCAACCTACCTGCGCCCCCTGGCGACAACATCAGGACACGGACAGTTCCTGCTCAAACTGCTTTGCCTTTTGCTGCTCTAGGTGATTCTGAAGAAGTTCACGGACCCAGGAACCAGGGACGACTGGGATAGACGGGAACACAGGACCTCTTACTCTCGTACCGACATCGGGGTTTCAGAGAGTTTATATATGAAACCGTTCCATCTTAGTACCTTTCCGTGATCGAAATCTCAACCCTTATGACTCTAAACCAGGATCGACCAGGTGAGAGGTCTCAGAAACAGTGAACCGACTCTTTGTCTATACC
>LR755306.1:0-46794 GCA_902729485.2 Mus minutoides
CTGCATACCCTGTATTTTGAGCAATACAGCATAGACTCAGAATCACCTAATAGAAGGGAGGAAGCCTTTGTGGACCTTAGATCTGAACAGGTCATTCCTTCTCTCTTGTCTCTGCACTCATCTGTCCTTTCTTGGAATATTTGTAATCTGTTTGGGATACTCCTGAAAGCACATTGCTTGTGATGTTGCACACAGTGATCTGTTATGATTGGCTTCTCTGTGGCCATGATAAAAAGCCCCAAAACTTCATAGAGTTGCTCTGTAATTGTAAAATGTCCCGTAAGGTAGAAGATATTCATCTCTGCTCATTCCTTCCATTCTGCCTCCTTCTGGTAATGCTTAGACAGTATCTATCCAACACACTGAATATCCCCAGCAGATTTGCCAAAGCTGTTAGTTGTGTTGATGAATATAGGTCATTTGAAGAAACCTCAAGAAGTGTCATCTTGAAATGCTCTGTTTATAAATTAATATGTTCACTTGTCTCTTGAATATGAAGTACAAGACTTGAGAAATTTATGAATGTTGACAAAAGGTGATTTCTAATAACTAGAGTACATAATCAGAATCCTGAACATCTGTGAGTAAGTGCCTTTTGAATAAAAATTGAAAAGAAAGTGAAATTAGCCTTGATTATTATTCCTTTCAGATATGCTGTTAGGTGTGACTAAGACAGGAATACAGGTTACCTTAAAAGCCAATGAGACTTTAAGCTTTGCTTATTTGTCTGGTTCAGATGTTCTATTTGCTCTGCTGTGTGAAACTTTTAAATGTACTTTATAAAACTTACATCCTTACACGTTTGACTTCTATTTTTAAAATATTTTACATATGCTCAAATATCTAATGATAGCATCAATATTTATCCCTAAGTCTCAGTAAAGAGCCTTGTATTTAAATATGGTTTAATGGCCATGTGCCTTATGTAAAATGAGTTTTCATTACCTACTTTTAACTTGCTGTATATCTGTACGTATATTTGTGTTTGAGTTGCTTTTAAAACAACAACAAGAACAACAACAACGAAACATTGGTAATTCAGAATTGGTAATCTCATACCATAGCTTTCAAATACTATTATTACCCTAAAGTTCCTTGTTCACATTCATATGTCCATATATTAAAATCCTTGAATACGTCTCTCTCTCTCTCTCTCTCTCTCTCTCTCTCTCTCTCTCTCTCTCTCTCTCCCCCTAAGTAAAGCAAATACAATGTGAGTGTGAAGCTAGGTCAATTTATTCCATGAAGGAAAAATAGGAGAAGCCACAGGCTCCCTTAAAAGTGAAGGTGAAGCAGTGCTCCTGCAAGCTGTCTGCCTCCATCCCTGCACACTGTTGTCAGCTGTGCTATCACCTAAACCCAGAACCAGAGCCTCAGGGCTCATGTGGGCAGATACACCTGTCTGTGACCCTCCTGCTGCATCAGTGGCTCACCTGTCCTCCAGCTGCCTGTCACACACAACTGGCACATGTCAAACCAAAGTGATAGAACTGTACCGACAGAAAACTCAGTATCCCGAGTATCACTATTCTGGATTCTCCTGAATATACAACCTGACATCCACAATCAGTCACAAACTGGTAGTGACTCTAGAGAAAACAAAAGCCTCATCAGATCTGTAATAATGAAAAGCATTTTATTAATGGTTGAAAGAGTTTTCTAGGGAAAAGAAATCCAAAAACTCTATAGCTGTGATAATAAATTACATCACAAATTTCACACCAATTCTTCACAGATCACTCTAAAAATAGAAGACCAGGCAATATTCCCAACTCATACTGAGACTACTAATATAACTCTAATTATAAACAATATCATAACAATATCATAAGAAAGAAAAAAACACCAACCAAAATACCTTAAAAAGACAGAAAAATGAAACCCTTAACAAAGTATTTTCAACAGAATTCATATTTTTTCCCATTTTATTAGATATTTTCTTCATTTACATTTCAGATGTTATCCCAAAAGTCCCCTATACCCTCCCCCATCCCCTGCCCTGCTCCCCTACCCACCCACTCCTACATCTTGGCCCTGGCGTTCCCCTGTACTGGGGCTTATAAAGTCTGCATGACCAAGGCGCCTCTCTTCCCAATGATGGCCAACTAGATCATCTTCTTCTATATATGCAGCTAGAGACATGAGCTCAGGGGGTACCAGTTAGTTCCTGTTATTCTTCCACGTATAGAATTGAAGACCCCTTCAGCTCCTTGGGTACTTTCTCTAGCTCCTTCCTTGTGAGTCCTGAGTTCTATCTAATAGCTGATTGTGAGAGTCCACTTCCATGTTTGCGAGGCATTGGTATAGCCTCCCACAGCTATATCAAGGCATTTCAGCACTATCTTGCTGGCATATGCAATTGTGTCTATGTTTGGTGGCTGATTATGGGATGAATCCCCGGCTGCTGCAGTCACTGGTTGGTCCATCCTTTGGTTCAGCTCCACACATGATCTCTGTAACTCTTTCAATGTGTGCTTTTTTCTTAATTCTAGGAAGGGGTGAAGTGACAACATTTTGATCTTCATTCTTCTTGAGTTTCGTGTGTTTAGTAAATTGTATCTTGGGTATTCTAGGTTTCTGGGCTAATATCCACTTATCAGTGAATACATGGGATGATACCCTCCAGATCCATCCATTTGCCTAGGAATTTCATATATTCGTTGTTTTTAATAGCTGAGTAATACTCCATTGTGTAAATGTACCAAATTTTTTGTATCCATTCCTCTGTTGAGGGACATCTGGGTTCTTTCCAGCTTCTGGCTATTATGAATAAGGCTACTATGAACATAGTGGAACGAGTGTCCTTCTTACCTGATGGTATATCTTCTGGATATATGCCCAATAGAGGTATTGCAGGATCTTCCGCTAGTACTATGTCCAATTTTCTGAGGAACCGCCAGACTGATTTCCAGAATGGTTGAACAACTTGCAGTCCCACCAACAATGGAGGAGCGTTCCCCTTTCTCCACATCCACGCCAGCATCTGCTGTCACCTGAATTTTTGATCTTATCCATTCTTACTGGTGTGAGGTGGAATCTCAGGGTTGTCTTGATTTGCATTTCCCTGATGATTAAGGATGTTGAACATTTTTTCATGTGCTTCTCAGCCATTTGGTATTCCTCAGTTGATAATTCTTTGTTTAACTCTGTGCCCCACTTTTTAATGGGGATATTTCATTTTCTGGTGTCCACCTTCTTGAGTTCTTTATATATATTGGATATCAGTCCCCTATCTAATTTAGGATTGGTAAAGATCCTTTCCCAATCTGTTGCTGGCTCTTTTGTCTTGTTGACAGTATCTTTTGCCTTACAAAAGCTTTGCAACTTTATATTCTTAAAAAAATTATCGACCATGATTCAGAATCTAACCCAGCAATTCAAGAGTGTGTCAATATATAAAGACCTCAACTAGAGTTAATGAATTAGAATAATATAGGACAAAACATGTTCATCTCAAAAGATGGGAAAAAATTTTGACAAAATCCAGCATACCATCATGATAAAATTATTGAACAAAGTAGAGACATTAAGAAAATTCTGAGAGATAACGTCATCTACAAAACCTTACAGCTTACAGTATGTTTAACAGTAGAAGACTGAAGAGTTACCTCTTAAGGCCAAGAGCAAGAGAAAGATACAGGCATTTTCCACTTCTATTCAATGTTTTTTCAAACTGTTACCTGGACACGACACATAGGCCACAGAAAGAAATAATGGTTTCATAGAAGTAAAACTATATCTGTTGCAGATGGCATAGTTCTCTGTTAAAAAAAAAACAAAACAAACAAACAAACAAACACCCTTAAAGTCTACTGAAAGAAGCTCTTAGAACTAATAAATGAGTCTCTCATGTTAAAGGAGGCAAGTTCGATATGCAAAATCAATCCTATTTCTACACATGAGCCATAAACAAACAGAAAATCTCAAAGCAAGAAGAAAATTCAAATTAAAGTAGGATAATGTAATTTTGTGGAAATAAATTTTCATAACACTGCAAGGAGGTGTATGGAAACTATAATGCACCATTGTAAGAAACTAAGATTCAAATAAATGGAGAGATGGTCACGTTAGTTGTTTTGAAGACTTAGCACTCTTAAGATGGCAATACATCCTTCACTAATTCCAATCTCTATCTAATATCCCAGGCATCCTTTGTTTGTTTAATAAGAATTTAACAAACTAATCCTAAACTCCCTATGGAAATGCAAAATCCAACAAATGAACAAACCAATCTTGCAAAACAACACAATTGGAGGAGTCCATTTTTGTGCATGTCAGTGCTCTTTTCAAAGGAGCTGGAGAGAGGGTTTCCAGGTTTTGAATGTTGGCTACTTTCCCTAGAAGACCTAGCCTCAAATCCCAGCACCCACATGGCAATTCTCAATCATCCATAAATTCTGTCCCAGGGATCAGCTGTCTGATGGTCACTTCTGGCCTCCTTGGGCACTGCACGCACATGGTACACAGACACATATCTAGCAAAGCACCTATACACATATTTTTAACAGAAAAAAAATCCCTTAAAATTTTTCTCTCAGTCATTAGCAATGAGGGAATGCAGTGTTAGAATAAGGAAATGATCAGTGAAATAGAACTGAGAGATAGGAGCTAAATTATCAACCAATATTTTATGTATGGGGAAAGATAATGAAATGGAAAGAGTCCCTATAATAATGTTACTAGAAATTTAATAATCTAAGTGTTATGCAGAAGGATAACCCCATAAAAGAATGAAGCTATACCTTTACTTGACACCATGTGCAAGAATTAATTCCAAATGAATCAAATGCCGAAATGTAAGAAGTAACTTTATATGACACTTAAAAGGACATATGGGCATAGTCATTAATATTGTTGGGTTGATAGCAAAAGCATAACTAATAAGAAAAATATTGAACTTCAAATTTGTAAGTTTTTGGAAAGCTAGGCAGATGGCTCTGTAGTTAAAGTGCTTGCTACTTAAATATGAAGACCTGTGTTTGGATCTCCAGCATCCATGGAAACAACAGGAATGGCCATATGAATCTTTATAGGCTCAGAATTTTCAAATCCTACTTTAATTATGGTTTTTAACACTTTGACCTCCCTTCTATCTCAACTGAGGTATAGGAAAAGAAATGTTAGTAGGAAATGGGGGTTGTGGACTTGTTTAGAAATAGATCTTTTGGGTGACTCCAATCTCCATTGTCAGTAGTCCAGAACACTCAAATCAACAATGGCAGTTCAGTCCACTCAGCAAACACCAAACATGAATCAGTGGCAGTGACTCAATCCAGAAGAGACTACAATGCTCTGCCAATTGGCATGAATCTGGGGAAGAGGCAAGAAGCAGCCAAAACACGACTGGAAGTTCTTTGGTACATTTCTCTCTATGAAGTCATGACAAATGAAGATCAGCCAAAAAAGCAAGGCAAGCCAATGCAAGAGCATCATCAGTGAAGACAGCGTCAGCAACGCCTAATGAAGACCAGCATAAGCAATGCCTAATGAAGACCAGCATCAGCAACACCTAAAAAAGACCAGCATCAGCAACACCTAAAGAAGACCAGCGTCAAAGAGTTGCAAAGCAAACCAATTCAACAACATGATTGACTGTCTATTGGGTTAAAAATATACTCTTTCCAAACATCATGTATCCTCTTAAGCATCTACTCCAGCAAAATATCACATGCCCTTTTACCAGGCACCTTCCGGGGCGGGGGGGGGGGTGGACCTACAGGTCTGCTTCAACAAAACATCCTCTCATGTATCTGCTTCAGTAAAACATCCTCTTATAAGACAATTTCCAGAAAAACATCACATGCCACAACTGATTCTCCAATGAAACTAGAAATTCTCACTTCATATTTCCCTTTCTGTTTAAAAATATTGTCTTTTTCTCTAATGTTAACAATCTATACATAATAGAAATAATTGTAAGAACTAGAACTTTATATCACATTTTAACAAATAACTTATGTACAATATAGTCTGACAAAACAACCTTAAATTTCTATCAATATTCAAACAAAACATTTATTCAAACAAATGTTTAAGCAAAACAATCTTGAGTTCTTATCAGTGTACAACAATTAAACATAACAACATAAAATTTCTATCACTATACAATAACTAAACAAAACAGTTTTAGATTTTTATCAATTCCTGATCATAACCAATAACAACCTACCATCCTAGAGTATAACAACAATAATGTATAAAATGACTAAAACCATCCATACCAACTTGGGTTGATGGTCTTATAATTGTTTCCTGGTAAACTGGGGCAAAGAATTTCTCTTTGGGGCTCAAGCAGGAAAAATGGTTAATCTGGAAATAGCTAGCTGTAGCATTTGTTACCCAGTCTTTGTGTCTATCCAGTGTCTGTGTTGTCCAGTGTGTGTGTGTGACCAATCAGTTGGGCTAGCCCTTTTAAAATTGATTTGGTTGCATGTTTTGGAGAAGTCAGTAACTGCTATAGTTTGTGAGAGTGAATCACCTGGGCTAGTTGCTTTGTGAAGACATTCATGTCTCAACTTGTTAGGTTCCCCTGGTCAGGTCTAATTTTTATAAATTTTGTTCATAAAAAATTTTTGGTACATTCTTTCATTCCCTGTAGATATATAAGCATAACCACATCCCCATCTTAAAACTATTGAAGGATTTTATTCTAATGACAACACATCATTATAGTATTTTGGTTGGCCCAGTTCCTCGGTTTTTTGATAGCAGTCTTTCAGCTGCTGAGGTTCCTTTTTCATCAACATTAAGAACATTTATGAACTGGGATCAATTTGATCCACACATGCATCTCACAGTTTTTGTTCTATAAGAGTTAACTCTTATTTTTTCTGCTTCAACTGTTAAACATTTTGTACTGTGTAAATTTGAATCTCTTTGTAATGTTTGAAACAAATTACTTAATTCCTATATGCTCAATCCAATTGTAGGCCTCAGCCAGTTAATATCTCCTCTTAAGTTTTGAAAATCGGTGAGTTTGCGATTGGTCCATATGGATCTGTACCTTTTTTTTTTCTTGACAGATGAGTCTTTCAATAGAAAAACAAAACAACTCCCCCTGCCCCCCCCAAATGAAAAGCCACATGCGTGCAACAGTAGCAACACACATTTCTTCAGTATCTGTAACTTTTGTGGTTAAATTTTTTGTTGACTAGTTTTATGGCTAAGTAACTTAGTGATCTCTTCTTTGTATTTTTTTTTCTGGAGAAATCTGTAACTCCCAGCATGGCAGAATTCTTTGTATTTTCTTTCTTTCTTTTTGGAGGGTGGGGTGGGGTTGGGTGTTCAAGACAGGGTTTCTCTGTATAGCCCTGGCTGTCCTGGAACTCACTTTGTAGACCAAGCTGGCCTCGAACTCATAAATCCACCTGCCTCTGCCTCACGAGTGCTGGGATTAAAGGTGTGTGCCACCAGCCCAGCTCTCTTTGTATTTTCTTAAATATATTGTCTAAAACATTTTTATCTTAATCAGTCAACAAAATGTCATCCATATAATGATAAGTGATAGATTGAGGAAAATGCTTATTTCTAATGGCTGTTGCACAAAATATTGACATAAAGTTGGACTATTTAACATTTCCTCTGGAAGTACATTCCCTGTGGAAGAATAAAAAGTGGAATCTTTTTATTCAATAACTGTTTTCCAGAGTAGGTACTAAGAAGGCAAACCTTCCCCTATCCTGTCATGGAAGGGAATTATGAAAAGGCAATCTTTCTCAGCAAGTAAAGTTAGCAGTGATTGAAGAGGACAGCCTACTGTAAATCTCTGGCCTCTGTGGATATGTACATATGCGCATATACCCTCAAACATCCATCATACCCACTATGTTTGTGCATCACACTATAAACAAAGTAAAAAGAACACCTAAGAATGAGAGAAAATATTTGAAATAATGTTTGTTATAAACACCTAGACTCCAGAAAACAAAAGAAATTATAATTCAGCAATTAAAGCACAACCTAATTTTTATGATGAGAACTAAACATACATACACTTTTCCAAAGTTAACATGCAACTGACCTTTATTCACGTAAAATGTTCAAAAAAGCAATAATTAAACCAGAGAAAATACATTCTATTGTATTGGTTTTTAGCTGGAAAGAGTTCTTACTAAAACATGTAATTGCCAGAAAAGTAGATGTCCACTCAGGCACGACACCTGTGACCACAGTAAAGGAGATGCTAAAGAGGAAGTATGATCCAAGTATATTTTATCATATGTATTTAAAAATAGAGAAAAACTTAGTGATTTTACTTGCTGAAATATAAAATCAGTGTTACAGGTATGTCCGAAATGTAATATCAAAATTAAGTGTATATCCAAAATCTAAATTCAGAATCAAAGGTATGCCCAGATATTTAGCCATAAGAATAGTCATTGGATGTGCCAGGGTGGGGGAATACCTAGTAGGGGCACCTTCTCAGAGGAGAAGGGAATGGTGAGAAGGAATCTGTGAGTAGGGGTCTTGGAGGGGCAACATTTGGGATATAAATAATCTTTAAAGATTATAGACATTAAAATATCAATTAAAAATAGTTGGATTGAACATTGTGTGCTACCAGTGATCATGCCATCTACAAAAACAGAGTATTTTATGGCAGTGTTCATAATATTACAAATGAAGAAGGCAAGAGAGACTTTAAATAATTTTATAAAATGTGAATGCATAGGGGATAAAATTCACCCAAGCTCTGATAGTGTTTCTACACAACTAGTGAAAGTGTAGATGGTTTTCATCTCCTTTTCTGTTCACACATTTCTAGATTTTGCTCTTATCACGTATTATATCTTCAATAGAGGAATTAACTTGCATCTCAATAGACGAGTATTTGTTACAGTGAATTTGCTACAGAGAACTGTAAATCAAGCAACAACAGAAAGTATGAACAAATCAATATCTAAAGAGCAGCCACATTGGCACTTTATAACTAATTTCTAAAAGCTTCATTAGCTACTGATAAAAGATCTTCTGTGTCAACATCAATAACCCCTGATCAGCTGGAAGCATTACTAACCCCAGCAGTTGTTACATATTCACACCAAGATTGCTCCCCTGTTCTATGAAAGCATGCTCTTTCTGCTAGTTCATGCTTCCTGTATATTTTACTGAGGATTAAGGCTGAGATAAATGCAAAGATTAATTTTGAGTTAAAAAATATTGCTTTTTAAAATGTCTTCAGTATGAGACTAATAACATAAAAAAGTGTTTGTATGGAAATGCTCTTTAATATTTCAAGCACACTTGTTAAATACCAGGCTTGTTCACACACACACACACACACACACACACACACACACACACACACAAATTGTCATCTTTCTGTGTTTCCCTAGTAGACTGATAGCCATTTTTTTCCTATAAGTTCTCTTTGTTTTTCAATTTTTATTAGATATTTTCTTCATTTACATTTCAAATGTTATCCTGAAAGTTCCCTATAGCCTCCACCATCCCCACCCTGCTCCCCTACCTACCCATTCCCACATCTTGGCCCTGGCGTTCCCCTGTACTGGGGCATATATAGTTTGCATGACCAAGGGGTCTTCCTTCCCAATGATGGCACACTAGGCCATCCTCTGCTAGATATGCAGCTAGAGACATGAGCTCTGGGGGTACTGGTTAGTTTATATTGTTCTTCAACCTATAGGGTTGGAAACCCCTTCAGCTCTTTCAGTACTTTCTCTGGCTCCTCCATTGGGAATCCTGTGTTCCTTCTAATAGCTGACTGTGAGCATCCACTTCTGTGTTTGACAGGCACTGGCATAACCTCACAGGAGACAGCTATATCAGGGCCCTTTCAGCAGTATCTTGCTGGTGTAGGCAATAGTGTCTGCGTTTGCTGGTTGATTATGGGATGAATCCCCAGCTGCAGCAGACACTGGTTGGACCATCCTTTTGTCTCAGCTCCACACTTGATCTCTGAAAATCCTTCAATGTGTGCTTTGTTCCTAATTCTAAGAAGGAGCAAAGTGTCCATACTTTGGTCTTCATTCTTCTTGAGTTTCATGTGTTTTGCAAATTGTATCTTGGGTAATCTAAGTTTCTGGGCTAGTATCCACTTATCAGTGAGTACATGTTATATGAGTTCTTTTGTGATTGGGTTACTTCATTCAGGATGATACCCTCCAGGTCCATCCATTTGCCTAGGAATTTCATAAATTCATTGTTTTTAATAGCTGTGTAGTACTCCATTGTGTAAATGTACCACAATTTCTGTATCCATTCCTCTGTTGAGGGACATCTGGGTTCTTTCCAGCTTCTGACTATAATAAATAAGGCTGCTATGAACATAGTGGAGCATGTGTCCTTATTACCAATTGGAGCATCTTCTGGATATATGCCCAAGAGAGGTATTAGGAGATCTTCCGGTAGTACTATGTCCAATTTTCTGAGGAACCGCCAGATTGATTTCCAGAGTTGTTGTACCAGCTTGCAATCCCACCAGCAATGGAGCATCTGCTGTCACCTGAATTTTTGATCTTAGCCATTCTTACTGTTGTGAGGTGGAATCTCAGGGTTGTTTTGATTTGCATTTCCCTGATGATTAAGGATATTGACCATTTTTTCAGGTGTTTCTCAGCCATTTGGTATTCTTCAGTTGAGAATTTTTTGTTTAGATCTGTAGCCCATTTTTTAATAGAGTTATTTGATTTTCTGGAGTCCATCTTCTTGAGTTCTTTATATATATTGGATATTAGTCCCCTATCTGATATAGGATTTGTAAGGATCCTTTCCCAATCTGTTGGTGGCCTTTTTGTCTTATTGACAGTATCTTTTGCCTTACAGAAACTTTGCAACTTTATGAGGTCCCATTTGTCAATTCTCGATCTTACAGCACAAGCCATTGCTGTTCTATTCAGGAATTTTTCCCCAGTGCCCATATCTTCAAGGCTTTTCCCCATTTTTTGCTCTATAAGTTTCAGTTTCTCTGGTTTTATGTGGAGTTCCTTAAACCACTTAGACTTGACCTTAGTACAAAGAGATAACAATGGATCAATTTCCATTCTTCTACATGATAACCGCCAGTTGTGCCAGCACCATTTGTTGAAAATGCTGTCTTTTTTCCACTGGATGGTTATAGAACCCTTGTCAGATGACCATAGGTGTGTGGATTCATTTCTGGGTCTTCAATCCTATTCCATTGATCTACCTCTCTGTCACTGTACCAGTACCAGGCAGTTTTTATTACAATTGCTCGGTAGTACAGCTTGAAGTCAGGCATGGTGATTCCACCAGAGGTTCTTTTATTGTTGAGAAGAGTTTTTGCTATCCTAGGTTTTTTGTTATTCCAGATGAACTTGCAAATTGCCCTTTCTAAATCATTGAAGAATTGAGTTGGAATTTTGATGGGGATTGCATTGAATCTGTAGATTGCCTTAGGCAAGATAGCAATTTTTACTATATTGATCCTGCCAATCCATGAGCATGAGAGATCTTTCCATCTTCTGAGATCTTCTTCAATTTCTTTCTTCAGAGACTTAAAGTTCTTATCATACAAATATTTCACTCCCTTAGTTAGCGTCACACCGAGCTATTTTGTATTATTTGTGACTATTGTGAAGGGTGTTGTTTCCCTAATTTCTTCCTCAGCCTGCTTATCCTTTGTGTAGAGAAAGGCCATTGATTTGTTTGAGTTAATTTTATATCCAGCTACTGCACTGAAGTTGTTTATCAGGTTTAGGAGTTCTCTGGTGATATTCTATGACCACTTATATATACTATCATATTATCTGGAAATAGTGATATTTTGACTTCTTCCTTTCCAATTTGTATCCCTTTGATCTCCTTTTGTTGTCAAATTGATCTGCCCAGGACTTTAAGCACTATATTGAGTAGTTAGTGAGAAAGTGGGCAGCCTTGTCTAGTCTGTAGTTTTAGTGAGATTGCTTTGAGTTTCTCTCCATTTAGTTTGACCTTTGTTACTGCTTTGGTGTATATTGCTTTTACTTTGTTTAGGTATGAGCCTTGAATTCCTGATATTTCTAAGACTTTTATTATGAAGGGGTGTTGTATTTTTGTCAAATGCTTTCTCAGCATCTAACAAGATGATCATGTGTTTTTTGTCTTTGATTTTGGTTATATAGTGGATTATGTTGATAGATATCCATATATTAAACCATCCCTGCATCCCTAGGATAAAACCTTGATTTTTTTTTCTCTTTATTAGATATTTTCTTCATTTACATTTCACATGTTATCCAGAAATTTTCCCTTACCCTCCCGCGTCCCCGCCCTGCTCCCCTACCCACCCCCTCCCACGTAATGGCCCTGGCATTCCCCTGTTCTGGGGCATATAGAGTCTGTATGACCAAAGGGCCTCTCCTCCCAATGATGGCCAACNGAGCAAATTAAAGGGTCCTGCTATATAGTGGCAGTGAAGATGGATAAAAATAGGAAGAACTGAAGAAATTAAGTCCTTGATGATCCATTTGATGGCTGGAGCATGGATGAAAGGAAAACACCAAGTTAATTCCTAGGTTTCTACATTGTACAATTCAGTCACAGTATCTGTGGAGATGGGTAATGCACAGCCAAGTGTATTGGAGGAAAGAGGGAGGGAAAATTTAAACTGGGGATGTGTATGTCTTTGACATGCCATTGAGCATACAGATCTTGGGATCAAGAGAGTGTTCCAGCTGAATATGTAAATGTGGGACTTGCTGATGGTAACAAATGAAGCAGGAGAGATGCAATTGCCTAGGTTTACTGTGTAGAATAAGAATCTAAGGAGTGACCTTTACAGGTCCTTGAAAGGAAGGGAGAGGGAGGAGACTGGAAAGAAACTACAGTAAGCCAGGAAAATCATAATACAGACACATGCCTTATCAAGAGCAGGAAAGTCCCCAAAGTGAGGAGAGAAAAGTGTCAAGTAGATATTGGAAGGATGTGATGTTAACCTTAATATAAACTCTGAGAGTAGTTGTGTGAGCTCAAAATACAAATGTACAGAGAGAAAAAGTAGGAACAGGTACTCTTTACACTAAAAATGATGCTTGTTTCTCATATACATATATGTGTGTGTATGTGTGTGTCTATGTGTGTCTGTGTCTGTGTGTATCTGTGTATATGCCAGCAATAATGAAAGATGAAAGTGCACATTATGTATTCCTCTTTCTTTTCTGTATTCTATTTTATTTTTAATTGGTTATTTTATTTATTTACATTTCAAATGTTATCTCCTTTCCCAATTTCCCCTCTGCACTCCCCCAGCCATCCCCCCTTACCCTGCTTCTATGAGGGTGCTCCCTCATCCACCTACCCACTCCCACCTCACCACCCTAGCATTCTTCTACACTGGGGCATCAAGCCTTCACAGAACCAAGGGCCTCCCCTCCCATTGATGCCAAATAAGGCCCCTTCAGCTCCTCAGTCCTTCCCCTCATTCCTCCACTGGGGTCCCCAGGATGAAGCCAACTTGATCATGGTGAATGATTGTTTTTATGTGTACTTGGATTCTGTTTGTGAATGTTATTGGGTATTTTTGCATCAATGTTCATGAGGCAAATTGGTCTCAAGTTTTCTTTATTTATTGAATCTTTGTGTGGTTTAGGAATAATCATAATTGTGACTTCCTAGAAAGAATTGCATAGTGTTCCTTCTGTTTCTAATTTTTGGAATAGCTTGAAGAATATTGATATTAGGTATTTTTTGAAGGTCTGATAGAATTCTGCAATAAACCCATCTAGTCCTGGCTTTTGGTGATTGGTAGACTTTTAATGACAGCTTCTGTTTCTTTAGGGGTTATGGGACTCTTTACATGGTTTATCTGATCCTGATTTAAGTTTGGTATTAAGAATCTGTCTAGAAAATTGTCCATTTTATCCAGATTTTCCGTTTTTTGTTTATTGGTTTTGTTTTTGGTTGTTTTGTTTTTGAGAATAGGCTTTTGTAGTAGGATTTGATGTTTTGTTTTTTTTTTTTTTTAATTTCCTTGGTTTCTGTTGTTATATCTACCTCTTCATTTCTGATTTCTTAAATTTGGATACTGTCTCTGTGTCCTCTGGTTAGTCTGGCAAATGGTTTACCTATCTTGTTGATTTTCTCAAAGAAACAGTTCCTGGTTTGGTTGATTTTTTTGTATAGTTCTTTTTGTTTCTACTTGGCTGATATCAGGCCTGAGTTTGATTATTTCCTGCAGTCTACTCCTCTTGGGTGTTTTTGCTTCTTTTTATTCTAGAGCTTTCATGTGAGCTGTCAAGCTGCTAGTGTAAGCTCTTTCCACTTTCTTTTTGGAGACACTCAGGACTATGAGTATTCCCCTTACAACTGCTTTCATTGTGTCCCATAAGTTTTTGTTTGATGTGCCTTCATTTTCATTAAATTCTAAAAAGTCTCTAATTTCTTTCTTTATTTCTTCCTTGACCAAGTTATCATTTAGTAGAGCATTGTTCAGCTTCCATGTGTATGTAAACTTTCCATTGTGTTTGCAGTCATTGAAGACTAGCCTTAGTCTGTAGTGATCTGATAGGAAGCATGGGATTATTTCAACGTACTTGTATCTGTTGAGACCTGTTTTGTGACCAATTATATGGTCAATTTTGGAGAAGGTATCATGGGGTGATGAGAAGAATGTATAATGTTCTATAAATGTCTGTTAAATCCATTTGTTTCATAACTTCTGTTAGTTTCACTATGTCTCTGTTTAGTTTCTATTTCCACAATCTGTCCATTGCTGAGAGTGGGGTGTTAAAGTATCCCACTATTTTTGTATGAGTTGAAATGTGTGCTTTAAGATTTATTAAAGTTTCTTTTATGAATGTGGATACCCTTGCATTTGGAATATAGATGTTCAAAATTGAGAGTTAATCTAGGTAGATTTTTTCCTTTGATGAGTATGAAGTGTCCTTTGTTACCTTTTTTGATAACTTTTTGTTGAAAATCAGTTTTATTCAATATTAGAATGGCTACTCCAGCTTGGTTCTTGGGACCATTTGCCAGGAAAATTGATTTCCAGCCTTTTACTCTGAGGTAGTGTCTGTCTTTGTCAATGAAGTGTGTTTCCTGTATGCAGAAAAATGCTGGATTCTGTTTACAAATCTAGTCTTTTTATTGTGGAATTGAGTCCATTGATGTTAAAAGATATTAAGGAAAAGTGATTGTTGTTTCCTGTTATTTTTGTCGTTAGAGGTGGAATTATGCTTGTGTGATTATCTCCTTTTGTGTTTGTTAGATTATTTTTTTGTTTCTTCTAGGGTATACTTTCACTCCTTGTGTTGGAGTTTTCCATCTATCATCCTTTGTATGGCTGGATATGTGAAATTCTGACCATGTTATTGCTTAAACCACCAGTTTGTCATATCACTGTGGATAGGAGAGATGGTGGAGTCTCACCCCTAGATTAATAAAAATAAAAGACAATTAAAGACTACTAAGAGAAGGGGGATTAGTCTTTCCAGAGGATAAGCCCCTAAATGGTTATCCAGGACAACACTAAATTATATACGCATATACACAATATTACATACATGCAGACAATACTGAATGAGCTCACCAATTATACTTATATATTTATTTATGGATATATATATATATATATATATATATATATATATATATGTGTGTGTGTGTGTGTGTGTGTGTAAGTAAAGGAAGAAGAGGCTATGACTTTGAGAAGGAATGGGGGAGGGGAACAGTAAAGAAGAGTGAGGAGAAAGGGAGAAATGATGCAATTTTATTTTAATTACAAATTTCAAGGAAAATTTTACCTGTGAAAAGATCACACACATGCCGTTTCCATTATGTGTGTATGTGTATTTGTGTATGTATTTGTGTGTACATGTGTGTTTATGTATGTGTATGTGTGTATGTTCTGTGGGTATCAACATGCCATGATGTTTATGTAGATGTCAGAGGACAATTTTTGGTACCAGGTTCTCTCCTTTTGCCATGCAGGTCCCAGGGATGGAAGTTGGGTCACCATACATGGTGGCAAGCACCCTTTCTTGCTGAGTCATTTCACTGGCCTCAAAAATTTGTATTAAAATAACTATTTGGTATACATATATTTTTATAATTTATTGAAGATTAGAAACCAGGATCCAAGAGACTCCCAAAACAATATAGTCTGTTGCTGTTGCTCTTGGCTGCCCCCAGAAATTGAAGGTAAAACCCTATTTCTGAAGACACCACATACTTCAGATAAGGACTTGAAGTATTGATCTGGAACTGTTCTGGAAACCTCCTTCCTGAGAACTATCATTCACAGTATCCAAAGATACTCTGCAATCTACCAAGGAGGTAAAGCAATCAACAGACTTACCCAGCTGTAGAGCCTACACTCCAGCAAAGGCCAACTCACAAGATATTCCCAGGGGTGCAAGAGTGACATATTTATCTTGAGTTTTAGCAGCAGCTGTTTAATTGGACCTAAGTTGTTCTCAACAGGAGGAAAGTCAAGCCTGGCACTGGAAATATAGCCAGATACATGTGGCTATTGTGGTCATGGATCCTAAAAGAGAACCTACAACTGCCACTTTCCTAAATCACAATAATTCCCATTGGCATTCTAAATATGCATCCTTATATCCACAGATACGTGAGAACCCCTCATGAATGACATGTCTTTTGCAGCAGCTAGACAATATTACTGAGCCGAAAAGCAAAGAATATATAACTGTGGGTGTCTAGCCATGGTTAATACATCTACACCCCAACCCTTACACCTAAGACTGGGGTAAAATTTCAGAAACATTCAGAGAAGAATGATTGTAAGCCAAGGAACTAGGGTGCCTGCTGTTAGGTAGTGTCTTCTAGACACAACAGGAAAATGCTCCCATGAAATCACAGCAACATGGTTGCCTAAAAGGAACAGGAACATTTATGATACCAGTTGAGATAATTATGACACCAGTTGAGATAACTATGACACCAGTTGAGATAATTATGACACCAGTTGACATATTTATGACACCAGTTGACATATTTATGACACCAGTTGACATGCCAGTATGGGTGGGGAAATGTCACAAGGCCCCACACCATTGAGTTCCAGGCCATGGCTGCTGAGAAAGGGAGACTCAATCTTTTCTAGAGGTTTTCCAAAGTGGTTAGTCCTAAAAGCATGTACTAAGTGGACTCAGTAGGGTATGTGTGTAGGATTAACAATGAAAGAAGAGATCCTGAAATTGAGAGGAAATAGGGAAATAGGTGGTTGAAGATAGGTAGAGGCAAGGGTGTAAAGGACATAAATACAGCATCATGTATAAAAGTCTCAAAAAGGAAAAATAAATACGTAAAAAGATAAACATTACATAATGATATTAATTAAAAGAATATACTTGCTTATTGTTTGTGTAAAGAATTAAATCTTGGTTACATATTTGATAACATAGGACATAGAACATCTTCACTGTTTATCCAGGTTGACCTTGATTTTAAAATTGTTGGCAGTGAAAATGCAAATTTTCGACTAAATAGCTAAAGTGTGTTTTAGGACTATTTCAGAAACTTTAAAAAATTTTATCTGAATCCCAAGGAAAAGATCATTTCATGATTTTTGTATAAAGTCCAAGTCAGCAGCTCAAACACAAAATAATTTTTTAAGACAACAACCCAAGGTTTACTAATATGATACACGAAGAGAAATGACACTAGAATATACTAATAGTTTTTGTTTGCCATATTTAAGCCATTGTTTCTGCAGGTGAAGAAAACTTGAAAGTGCTGTAAAAACACTGAAGTTCACAGCATGCAGAGGTTTGCTCTGAGCCTAGCTGGTTCTGGTAGCATTGGCCTGTGTCACATGCTGTGAAGGCAAGCACAGTGCAAACTGAACAATGTTATGTGTTCAGGGATAGCACTGAAGCTGCTTTTATGATGCTGCGCAGCATGGCAAACATGGCCAGAAACACCTCAAATTTAAGATACATTTGACTTTCAAGTATTTTTCAGTTGTTGCAAATTGTTCCTGTACTCATCAAATTTTCACTATCCTCACCGGTACAGACTCCTACAGGGGCTTCTAACCCATGACTGAAGCTGTGTTCCAAAAGATTAGAATCCTGTCCTGTTTCCCATGTTGCCTTACATGAAGCCTAACACATGATTGCTACTGTTTCTCCTTAAAGTTAGTTTCAGATGTTCAAAGGAAGAGTGAACTAGAGTTTGGAATAATTTTCTGCTGTCTCAGTGTTTCTATTACTATGAAGAGATACCATGGCTGTAGAATAAGGAAAACATTTAATTGGGGCTGGCTTAAGATTCAGGGGTTTAGTCCATTATCATCATGGTGAGATGCATACAGTATGCAGGCAGACATGGTGCTGGAGAAGGAACTGAGAGTTCTACATCTTAATCTGCAGGCAACAGACCGGTGCTACCACTGTCGGCCAAACTTAAGTATATAAGACCTCAAATCCAGTCTCCACAGTGACACACTTCCTCCAGCAAGACCATACCTATTCCAACAAGCCCACATCTCCCAGTAGTGCCCCTTCACAGAGGCCAAGCATTCAAACACATGGGGCCATGCCTATTCAAACCACCATCTCTGCCCTTGGTAAAATATGGAAGACCAGCAAGAGTCAAGATTGTGCTTGGGATGGCAGTCATCCCCAGTTTCACATCTTCCCTGTTATAGAGAGAAGCAATTCTGTTATTTTAGTGACTGCAAGTCTCTTTTATTAATAATAAAAAAAAAGAAAAAAAATTTTTCAGTAAGTTTCCATCACTTGCATTATAGAGTTCTTATGAGTCTATTTATTTGCTAATTACAATAGAAGGTTTAGTTTTTAATCTAAAACAGTTGGGGTTCATAATTGGTCCACATATTGGTAAAGTTATTTAAAGACAAGAGGAAATGCATTAAGGCTGGAATTATGGCACACAAATAACAATTCACCAGTCTTCTTTATATAAAATATTTTCTTTGACAATTTATTGTTCTTCTGGCATAAGACAGTAGGATTTCTTACTTCCTACACTGTGTTGAAAATATTGGTTTCTAACATGAGAGTAAGAACTTAAAGGTTTGGAAGTAACCTGAGTACCAAATTGTTTTAGAACTATGTTTACTGACTGCTTCTGTGTGTTATAGTTTCTTCACTTTCCCCTAAGATAATAATTATATTTTAGCAGCTTTTAAATTCATTTTAGACAGACTTAATAAAAATATTTGATTGTATGTCATGATCATATATAACTAAATACTTAACTCTATCCTATAATATGAAAATAGTGGCCATTAGTTGGGTCTGAAACAGCAAACTTACAGAAAGTAGCAGAAAAACCAGTTGGAGTCACAGCAGTGAGAACTCAATTGCCAGTTACTAGCCAAGGATTGGATAATGCTAGAAGGTTCTACAAAAACATGGAAATGAACTGCCTGGGTGGTGAACGTGGAGACCTGCTGCTTGGCATTGAATCTCAGGTGACTTATCAGGATGAGAATGGAAAGGTTGAAGTAATCTGACAATATCCTAGACAATAAATTGAAGGGTCAGTAAAGTAAAGCTAGAATTGTATCTTTCCGCCTTATTTAGGTAGGAATCAAATGCAGTAATTCCTCACCCTCGCTATTTGAGCCATCTTTACAGAAATAAAACATTACATTAAGGAAAAAAAAAAAGCCGGGAGTGGTGGTGCACACCTTTGATCCCAGTACTTGGGAGGCAGAGGCAGGCAAATTTCTGTGTTCGAGGCCAGCCTGGTCTACAGAGAGAGTTCCAGGACAGCCAGGGCTATACAGAGAAACCCTGTCTCGATAAACAAAAACAAAAACAAAAAAACAAAAAACAAACAAACAAACAAAAACATTAAAAGCACTCAATCTAACCTTTTTAACAAAATGACCTTACTGACTTGACCTAATGTTTAAATTATCTTTTATAATTATGTTATGATACTGTATTATTTTGTTAGCATGATAAAACCACCATAAGAACCCATACGAAATGAAAAACACCAGAAGTGATTTTTTTTATAGAAACAAACAACAGGCTTCAGGAAGATTTGACTTAGAATCATATTGGAATAAAAGCTAAATTTAATAAAAAAAAATATGAACAATAGTGTTTGTGGGTTTCTTGTCTTAAAACTGTGAAAGTGATTTTTAATTGGGCCTAAGTTACCTAAGATTTAAAATACCATTTTTTAAAGCTTTTCCTTCTGACTGGTTTACCTTCACATTCTGATCTTCTTTATTTCCAGGGTTTTGAAGGTGTTCCTTTCACGAACAGCACAAAGAATCCCATACATGACTGGTGGTCGGGTCATGAGGATGCTGGCAGTAATAGTCTTGGTAGTGTTTTGGTTTCTTGTTGGCTGGACTTCTTCTATGTGCCAGAACTTGGAGCGGGATATTTTGCTTGTTGGCCAAGGGCAAACATCTGATCACCTCACCTTCAATATGTGCCTCATTGATCGCTGGGATTACATGACAGCAGTTGGTATGTGGCCACCACGTGCTTTGCATGGTTGCATGATTACCTTGTACTTTTCTCAATAGCCTTGACAAGCCTGATCTTTAGGTTTAAAAGACTTTTAATATGATTTTGGAAACATTATGAAAATTATAAGAATAAATGTGGAATGCAAATAAAAATTATTATTTTTCAAAGGTTTATTCCTTTATTGAAAAACAAATGCAACTAAGTAAAAAGAACAGAGAAATGTGAAGAAGAAAGTAACCTCTATGTGCAGAGACATTGTTGATAGGTCTCTTTCTGATTAACAGTAGCCACCCTCTTGATTTATGTTCTTGGGTGGTATGAAACAATAAGAATGTTGGAATTTTTCTTTACAGAGGTCTTTTGATATTGATCCAACTTCAGTCTCCATGTGTAGCTGCCCCCGGCCACACCAACTGGGTTCCTGAAGGGGAAGCTGGGGCTATATGGAGAAAAGATGGCAGGAGAAATAATGAGACCAAGACAAAATTCTGATCAAGACCCCCAAGTTCACTAAGAGTCTGAGCTTATAAAGGGGGAAGGCCCATCCCCATCCCTCCCGCCACACCAGGCTCTTGATACTTTGTTGCCAGCCCTGTCAGCACTTGGTCTAGGCTGTTCCTTATCACAGGAAGACAGGTTCAGCTTCTCAGTGGGTAGCAGCAGCTTGGAGAAGAGTGCAGGAGGCAGAACAATAGACCTATCTAGGTCAGAAGACTCCACCCTAGGTGGTCTCATTCACAGTGGCAGAACAGGTCTGAGCCAACCTGCTCAAGGCTGAGGGAGGCTACATTGGTGAAGAATTGACTGTCGAAAATTTATGATTAATTTATCTTTCCTATACTTACCTCCAAAGAAAATTCTCTGGGAATCCAATATCCAGTGACAAAGGCATACTACTTGGAGGTGGTAAAAGTTATGAGGCAAAAAAATGGGATGGTGGTATCATAACTCAGACCCAAACCACAAGTTACTTTCCTGACCTTTCCCCCATTTTATTTCCCAAAATAAGAAAGGGAAATATAAAAGACATTTTAATAACCAGCTATTTGAAACTAAAATTCCAAAGATACAAAAAGAAAAAGAATGGAAGACAGCTGTTATTATTTTGTTGTTGCTCTCATTTGTAGGCCAAATAAACAAACAAAAATTATTTTAAGGATATTTGTAAAAAGTAAAAGCTCAAGCTTAATTTTTATTTTCTGTCTTCTTGACAACATTTGGTTGAAAATTTATATTTTTTCTAGGAGGTAATAATATATATCCTTATTAATCTACAGTTCCAGTAGGAATTATTCTCCTAGCAAAGTATTTCAGGACATTTATAGACCTAATACTGTAAAGGTGCAGATGAAGCCATGTGAATGTGGACATAGCTGCAGTGATAATAAATTTTGAGCAACTTAATGTTCACAAGAAAAGCAAGCAGCAAAGATAGAAAGCAATTCCAGGCTTGGCTTTAGCGTGGATACGAGGAGGAAGACATTGTATTAAGTATTAAGTTTTAACTTGGCCTTTAGCATTTTATTTGGTATTTTTCAAGGTAACCAAAGCAGAGAGTAATTTCCTCATAATATTTTTAAAAAACTTTTTATTGGTTCTTTATGAATTTCACATCATGCACCCCAGTTCTACTCATCCCATCTGACCCACATATATACATACATACATACATACATACATACATACATACATACATACATACATACTTCCCCCTTGCAGCCTTCCCACAACAGAGAAAATAATGTCATCATGGAAGTGTAGTATGTACAGTGTGTCCCACAGTGTTCCATTTGTCCACACTTCTTTCTTTACAAATATTCATTGCAACAACTCAACTGGTCTGACATGAGGCTTCTGGCTTCTGCTACACTATCTACACTGGAATCTCAGTGGACTCCTTTTGGATATCCTGTTGTTGCCCTGGGTCATGGGGATCCTATGGATTTGGATCTGCAGCATACCTTCATGCTCTCTAGTAGTTCACTGATGGGGAAGATGTTGGGGTGGGCCAATTTGAAGCCCTGGATCTAGGCTTGAGAGGTATCTGTGCTAGTTAGCCCACCTGCTCTCCTGATCTTGGAGCCAGCTTACCAGCGACCCACAAAACTAGACAAGCTCTACCCTGCTGTCCAGGCAATGACATGCAGGGCCATCTCTCCTGAGTGTTATAGCTGGTGACAGACATGGCCAGATCTCCTGTCCACCTTAGATAGCAAGGGATAAGGGAGGGGAGGAAGGTGTCTCTCTCTCATTTGCACCACTGCACAGCAGACAGGAGGGAGGGCCAGCTCTCCTACACTCATGCCCTCAGGGCCAGCTCACCCATAATTCCCAAGTCCAGGGCCACTCTACTGTCTGCCCAGGTGAGGTGCAGGGCCTTCTCTACAGAGTGCTGCAGCTGGTGAGGAGCAGCCCAGCTCTCCTTCCCTCATAATCATGAGGCCGGCACAGGGGAGGACAGCTTCTCTCCTTCACCCATGGTACCACACAAGAGATGAGGGGCAGGACCAGCTCTTCTGTGATGGTATCTTCATGTTGGCTCACCTGCAATCCCCCACAATGTGTGGAACCTGCTCTCCAGAGTACTTCTGCTGACTAGGGGAAGGTTCAGCTCACCTGTTCTCATGCCCCAGGACCATATCTCCCACAATGCCTATGTGAGTGGTAGGGCCCATTCTGCACAGCCCTCAGACACCAACATGTCCTCAGGATGCAGCTCAGACCAGCAACATCTATCTGGTCTTTGGTGCTAAAATACCCTTTTTGCTTCAGGGCCATGGACCAGACGTGCCCCTGCCCCCTGGCCCTCAGCAGCACAGGCCAGGACCCCACCATGGTGCCAAGTTTCATCATCAGCTACCCATATCAGGCTGTTCCTCATGACTCATGCATCTCCAGGTCTGCTTCTCTTCATTGTACCCACCCGCATCCTTCTTTTTCTCTTTCTCTTCCATTTCTGTACCACTTAGGTGATCTGCTTTGTGCTGCCTTGGGTCCCTGCATGTCCTGTCTGGGGTCATCAGGAGTTCTATGCCCTGCTCATGCATTGTAGCAACAGACATGGGCCATCTCTGGCAAGGTCTGTACTCCCCTCTCCCTTCTGTGTGGCAACAGACAGGTAGTCACCTCAGGCTAAATGCCTCTTCAAGTCCCATGGTGCTGGACTAGTGATCTTCTTGGGGTTGCTCTCTGCCTGGCCCACCAAAGTGGCCCCTTGCAAGCTTCTTCTGCCTCAGGCTTATTCCTGCCCGAGGGCCTGTGGTCTTCTATTCTCCAGCTTGCTCCCCATCATGGGAGCCAGTCGGGGCCTCCATGGTGCAGGACTGGCAGTCTTCTCTGGTTAGCTCCCTGTCAGGGTCCCTGGCACCACACTGGTGGTTGTCTCAGGCTCACATTTTTCAGGGAATGTTAGGCTGCTTATCATTCAGATGTTCATACATCATAACTCTGAGCATAGACATAGCCTCTCTCCTCTCTGGCACCTACTGACACACATGTGACACAGCAACAATGCCTCTAGGAGCGGGATTTTCCACCATGTTTATGTTTATCGTAAACAGTTATTTATTTATCCATTTATTATGTACACAATGTGCTGCTTGCATATATACCTGCATGCCAGAAAAGGAAGCCAGCTCCCATCACAGATGGTTGTGAACCACTGTGTAGCCGATGGGAATTGAATTCAGGATCTCTGGAAGAGTGGTCAGTGTTCTCAACCTCTGAGCCATCTCTCCAGCCCAACTACGTTTATGTTTAACAAAAGAAAATGATAACAGGTAACACACATGATGTCACAAACAAAGACACAAGGTCAACATTGTGACTTCTTTAAGAATCATTTCTGTAGTCTGGACAAACAAATGGGATATATGATTCACAGTTGCAATTCATTTCATAAACTTTAATGGAATGTAGGAATTACAAGCTATCAGTAAGAGTCACTTAAGTACTTCTAGCTTCTTTACTGCCATGCTGAACACTCTTTGGGAGACATAAATGTGTATTTTATAAAATGCTACTCATCAAGTATTTACTCTTAGTGTAAAGAAAAAGGAATCATTATTAGATTATTAAGAAGAAAAGTATGCTGAAAAAATTTTGGTACAATAATTGTTCAGTGAAGGAAGACAAAATACTTTGGACCATATCCCAGAAATCTTTATGTAGAAGCACTTTGAGCCATGGGTAATGTTTGTGTCATTATAAACATTATAAATGTATATATGTAGGAAACATACCATTTGATAGAAGTACTGACAGATGGAGGTGGGGAGGAATTGTATCAAACATGAAGGAGACATCTTAAGTAGAAAGACAGGGAATGCATTATTTTGGGACACATTATGAATGATACTTAGCAATAAATTTATTGAAAACACTAGAAATTTAGAGAGCCAGGAAAATAATGTAAGGATCCAATACATTCAAGTCTGATTGCTTCCATCATATATTTTTATAAAAATTATAATGTACCAAATCTTGGGACTGGTAGGTTAGAATATTTACAAGGGAGAGAGATTTAGAACAGTGGTTCTCACACGTGTCCCAGTGTAGCATCCCTCGGGAACTTGTTAGAAACGTGTATTTTGGATTCATTCTAAGTCTTCAGCACCCTGGGACCTGGACCTAGCACTTCATGCTTAATCTGACACTGTATGAATGTGGCCTTATGCTGCCATGTGTAACGTAAACTCTGAGGGCACATTGAGATGGGCTTGCTGGAGCAACAGAACCCAGCTATGCTCCAGTCATTCCGTAGTACTCACCAGAATTCCCCTTCTGCTGGGCATTTCCAGATTTACTTTCCTTCTGTTCCAAACTTCCACACTTCACTGTTCTACCCATAGATAATCTGTACTTGAAAAACATAAATAGGTGACATCAGATAGAAGATTCTTAGAATCCCTGCCAAACCATCTGTAAGTCTCACAAGTCCACACTCATTTTGGCTTTTTATTGCCTACACCATATCAATGAACAGCCATTTTAACCTCAGTCACAGTTCACTCCTCTTTTCACCTCTCCATGGTCTTTCTCATTTTGTAAGACTTTGTAGCCATTTGAAACTGCCCTACTTTTAAAAAATCTCTCATAGAAGTTCACTCTGACTACACTTTCCTAGATCTAAATATACCTGTTTGATAGAATAGACTATTTTTATTTAAAATCATGCCCACATAACATTTAGACTAACAGTAACCTGTATATACAATGATGGGCCCATAAAATTGAAACATACCGAACATTCATATCACATGGTGGCACAGTCATTGTGATGTCACCACAAAATGAATTTATCAGAGTGCTTTGGTGGAACTTGTGTGGATGAACTTAGCACTGTGCTATTTGCATGAAAAGTGGAGCAGCATGGCACATAACTCTGATTTGATAACCAGAGGCTCCATCACATGCTTACATCCATCATTGTTTTAGAGCAGTGGTTCTCAATCTTCCTAATGCTGCGACCCCTTAATAAGGTGCTTCACGTTCTAGGGACCCCAGCCACAAGATTATTTTTATTGTTACTTTATAACTGTGATTTTGTTGCTGTTATGAATCATCTTCTAAATATCTGATATGCAGGATATCTGGTATATGGCCCCCGTGAAAGGGTCATTCAATCCCCCCAAAGGGATCCTGGCCTACAGGTTGAGAACATCTGTTTTAGAGGGTGTTCTGGCCTAGAAAAGCTTTACTGTAAAACACCGCGCTCTGTTGATAGGGTGGCAGCTCACACTTCTCACATTCACCAAATCTGCCATGCTGAATGGCAGACCTACACCATCTACACTGATGGGAGTACACTTTGGGATGTGCACACAATGAAGACTTGTTTTATGAGCCAATTCTCTAAGCATAGCCTCATTGCTAAGGAACATACAACCACAGAATTACTGTGCTCCTCTTCAACTCTAGGGAAAGCTCATTGAGTAGCAACTGTATCAGAAGCAGGAAGGAACCGCAGGAAGAAGGGGGATTTCTACGGTGATTCTAGATCGATCTAATGAACAGAACAACATGGAAGTCAAGGTCTCAGCCCACCACCGGCCCTGATATAGGTCAGACAGGGATTGTTGAGAACAGAATATAATTGATGTAGGTTTCCATGCCTTTGAGAATTACATCTATAAGAAAAATATTCTGAAGTACTTATAGAGATTATATCATTACTCATCACTTTAAACTCTCTGAAGTACATTTAGATACATTCTCTGTACATTATGAGAAGCAGAAGGACTTATCTTTCCACCCATCACCTTTTTCTTCTCTGAATGGTGCTGATGCTGGAGGGCTATGTGATTCACACACACATAACAAGCCAGCTGCCATTTACAGATTCTTGATAAATATTTGCCAGAGGAATGAAACATGACTCTAGCTCTCTTTCCCTCATTGTAGATTCTGGGGCCAGAATTAGATTAGAAGTGGGGGAACTTACTAAAGCTAGGATTCCAGAGTTACACAAGTGTCCTCAATTCATTTTAAGTATGAATGTATGTGCTCAAATGTCAGAATACATTTTTGAGAATTTTCAGCTAAAGTGGTAGTCCCCAGCCTTTTGATTTGGTTTGGTTTTTTAATCATACCTTTGATTCAAGGTCTCATATAGAATATGCTAGCCCTATACTTGCTGCTAGCTGAGGTTAGCCTTGGGCTTCTAATCTTCCTACCTGTACCTCCCTAGTACTAGGATTATAGGAATGCCCCGGCGTACCTGGCAGCCACAGCTCTATTTATGAGATTCAGTCTCCTCTGCCTTCTTCAATAGTCTACATAAAAACCTGGTAAATTTGGCATGGCAAGTACAAATTATAATCTTAAAAGACACTAAATGTTATAATTATAAATGTTGAAGATGTGAAGATATATACTTTTGATGAAAATTTCAATTATTTCACTGTCTTCCAAGTACTCTGAATAAAGAGTTTGAAACTGGGAAGTATTCTCTTAAATTAAGGGGACGCCTCACATTTAAATAAAAACCCAGTTAGACTTACTGGAGAAAAGTTTCTAGTCAAGTGTTCTTTTTTGAATGCAGTTGAAGTCAATTGTCCATCATGAGATCTTTACACAATGCCTTTAAGATTTGCCATATTGGGAAATCAAAACTCCATTTTGTGAATTTCCTATATAATTGCTAAAAATTAAAAAGAGTTGACTTCCTGGGTGTGATTTCAACTGTATCATTGCTATCTGACCTGACAGTGTACAGATGTAGATGGCCCAGGTCAGGCCCCTTGCTGTGGAGTGACTGTACTCAGAGCACAACCACCCAAGGTACTCCTGTGATATACTTTATTCTTTAGTGCAAACAAGCAAAAAGCCACCTGATAGGTGGTACCAGTAAGGACATGTATATATTCTAGTCCATGATTACATGACTAGAATGGTATGAGATACACAAGCCACACCTCAGTGCAGACTTAGGTAAGTATTGAACTATGTCCTCAGTTTGTTCCAGAATTTAGGTTATGCGAGTCAAATGTAGTACAAAGCGACATAATTAAGGGATGTTTTTCTGCCTTTTCTTATCTAGTATGAGAGCAGATAGGAAAAGTCTGACACTGGATTCATGTCTTCTTCAGTTCTCCTTTGTAATCCAGCTGTCTGTAACACCAACTCCTTTTTATAGTGTTCCCGTGAAATAATAACTTCCCCAGACAAGGACCCTTTGCAAAAATCCACCAATGGCTTTGGACATGCTTTGGAGCTTGGCATCCCTTTGGTTATGAAGTTTGATTTCACCAAGTTTAAGAGGCACCAGAGTACTTAGCTCATTCAATGTCGAGCTTGCTATGCAAACATGAGAACCTGAGTCCATGTTCCCAACACATGTGTGACAGTTTCAGTCTTGGCGTGGCCATGCTTCTATCTAATCCCAGTGCTAGGGAGGTGCAAACAGAAGGATCTCTGGTGCTTGCTGGCCAGCCAGGATAGCTGAGTTGGTGAACTCCACATACCATCTAAGACCTATCTTTAAAAACAGAATGGGAGCAGAATGAAGAAGACAACCCAATGTTGACCTCTGACCTCCATTCAACCCCACCACATGTACAACACACACACACACACAAACATACATTCAAAAGTCAGGGAGAGGGAGGAAGGGAAGGACAGGGAAATGGAGGTGGGTAGGGATGGAGAGGGGGAAGGGGAGGGGAGGGGAAGGGAGAGGGAGAGAAAGAGAGAGAGAATGAGAGAGAGAGAATGAGAGAGAGAGAATGAGAGAGAGAGAGAGAGAGAGAGAGAGAGAGAGAGAGAGACTGTTTACAGAGTCATTAGTAAACAGATATAACATGCCTGTGTTCACATTCCCATGAGGAATTTTGAAGTATCGATTACAGTGAATTCTGACACTGATTAGCCTACTGTTCAGTACCACGTGGAATCTTTTCACAACAGGAAACATGATCTTTACTCTCCTCCCCTATCTTGACACACTCCTCCTTATTCTCCTTCCTGGTATGTTTTAAATTAATGAAAGAGACAATGTGTTCTGTAATTTAATTATTCCTATTCAAATGTTTAGAAGGAAAGTACAATTATTTTTTTATTGAATTATATAGAGAAATCCCAAGGTAGCAATTGTTTCTAAGGATTTAAACAAATATCCTAGAAGCCTAGGTGTCATTCTGGCAAGTAAGATGAAGAAAAGCAGTTAATGAGCACTGAAGAAAGTGGGTTAGACTTCCTCCCATCTGACTCAGAACAGCATTCTTGAATTAGGTCCTGTACATAAATTTTCTTTTATTCTAATACACCATATGCCTTAACTGATGCTTCATCGCCTGCTTCCATTTTTACAATGTAGTTTCCATTTCCAGTCAAAGGTAAAAGCTTGTCCTGGTTTACACTTCACTAGAAACCTTTCAGTCTGGCTCTTAGGCTGCCTTTTCTAGGGTTGCTCATGTGTTTTCAGAACAGTTGGGACAGGGTTTTGTTCTTATTGATCACCTTCTCCAAAACATACTTCTACTTCTTTGAGCAATAGTCAGTTATAGTATCAAGAACATAAAGTTAGAGAAAGTATTGGTGCCTTAATCTAAGGAGTTATGGAGCAGGGACAAGAGGATCTCTGGGGCTCACTGGCTTGCAGCCTAGCCTACTTGGCAAGTTTCTTACCAGTGAAAGACAGGGTGACTAAGGAATGATACCTAATAACACACATGCATGCAAACATACATGAAAACAAAGACACAAACACATAATGGAAGATACTGCCTTGATCAGGTCTGAAGGGACATGGAGAAAGAGATAAGATGGCAATGATGATCACCACTTCTATGACATTCCAGCATTTCTTGGGTTTTGTTGAACTACACACTACATAAGACTGTATTGCAACAAAAAGAAAGACGAGGTCAGCCATATGTGGTGGAAAACCAGTTGGGAAGCTGAGGCAGGAGGTCTGCAAGTTCTAGTTCAGTTAGGGTGACATAGTGAGTTAGCTGGACTATGTAGGGAGTCTAGACCTCAACAAATGAAGGAGAAGGTGGGGGGGGGTACATTTTGGCTCAGTTTTGGAGATTTGGGTCTTCGGTCAGTTAGCCTATTGCTATTGGATCGGTAGAGGGGCAATACATTTTAGTGATAGCCCATCTCAAGGAAGTTACTTATCTCATGGCAGCTAGGAAGCAAAGAAAGGGAGAAAGGTCCCATGATGTCCATCTCTGAGGCTTATCCCTAATGAGTACACTCTCCACCACCCTGCTCTTATAGGTTCTTCCACCTTCCATGGTGCCATGAACTAGGGCAAAGCCTTTAACATATGAGTACACTCCATATTAACAGTGTTTAAGTAAAACATATAATATTGGAAGTAAAAAGAACATTCTATTATTTTTAAATTTCATTTTATTTTTAATTTATTTTTTACATCCCATATTCAATTCTCTGCCCTCTTATTCACCCCCAACTGCTCCACATCCCACAGCTCCTCCCCACTCCAGCCCTCACGTGGATAGTCCCACACCCCACCCCACCCCACCCCACCTGATCTCTAAACTCCCTGGGGCCTCCATTCTCTTGAGGGTTAGGTGCATCATCTCTGAATGAACATAGACCCAGAAGTCCTCTACTGTATGTGTGTCGAGGATCTCATATCAGCTGGTGTATGCTGTCTGTTTGGTGGTCCAGTGTTTGAGGGATCTTGGGAGTCCAGATTAATTGAGACTTCTGTTCCTCCTATAAGATCGCCCTTCTCAGCTTCTTTCAGCCTTCCCTAATTCAACAATGGGTTTCAGCTACTCTGTCCATTGGTTGGGTGCATGTATATACATCTGACTCTTTCAGCTGCTTGTTGGGTCTTTTAGAGGGCAGTCTTGATAGATCCCTTTTTGTGAGTGCTTAATAGCCTCAGGAATAGTGTCAGGCCTTGTGACTTCCCCTTGAGCTGGATCCCACTTTGGGTCTGTCACTAGACCTTCTTTTCCTCAGGCTCCCCTAATTCCCATCCCTGTAATTCTTTCAGATAGGAAAAATTATGGGTCAGAGTTGTGACTGTGAGATGGCAACCTCATCCCTCACTTGATGTCCTGTCTTCCTGCTGTAGATGGGCTCTATAAGTTCTCTCTCCCTACTGTTCGGCACTTCATCTTTGAGTCCTGGGAGTCTCTCACCTCCCAGGTCTCTGGTGCATTCTGGGGGTTGTGGGTTCCCTAACCTCCTATTTCCTGAGGTTGACTGTTGACATTCTTTCTGCTGGCCCTTACAGCTTCTGTCCTTTTTCCCTCACCCAATACCAGATCAGGTTCCCCTCTCCCTCCACCCTCCCCTTTCTCCCATCCACTTTCCCTCCCAGGTTCCTCCCTTCTTCCCCAATTGTGATTGCTTTCTTCTCTCTCCCAAGTGGGACTAAGGCATCCTCACTTGGGCACTTCAGCTTGTTGAGCTTTTTAAGTTCTGTGGACTGTATCTTGTGTATTCTGTATGGTTCTTTTTCTTTTCTTTTCTTTTCTTTTTTCTTCTTCTTTTTTTTTTTTTTTGCTAATATCCACTTATTAGTGAGTACATACTATGCATGTCTTTTTGGGTCTGAGTTACATCACTCAGGATGATATTTTCTAGTTCCATCCAATTGGCTGCAAAAGTCAGAATGTCCTCTTTCTTAAAAGCTGAGTAGAATTCCATTGTGTAAATGAACCACATTTTCTGTATCCATTCTTCTGTTGTGGGACATCTATTTTGTTTCCAGCTTTTGGCAATCACAAATAAGACTGCTATGCACATAGTGAAACATGTGCCCCCGTGGCATGGTGGGGCATCTTTTGGGCCTTCAGGTAGATCTATTTCCAATTTTCTGAGGAACCTCCAGATTGATTCCCACAGTGGTTGTACCAGTTTGCAATCCCACCAGAGATGGAGGAGTGTTCCTCTTTCTCGACATCCTCTCCAACATATGTTGTCACCTGAGGTTTTGATCTTAGCCATTCTGGATGGTTTAAGGTAGAATCTTGGGGTCATTTTGATTTGTACTGCTCTGATCATTATGGACTTTGAACATTTTCTTAGGTCCTTCTCAGCCATTCAAGATTTCTCAGTTGTGAAATCTCGGTTTAGTTCTATACCCCAGTTTTTGATTGGGTTGTTTGGTTTTTTTGGACATTAAGTTCTTGAGTTCCTTATACATTTTAGATATTAGCTCTCTATCGGATGTGGGGTTAGTGAAGACATTTTTTTCCCTATCTGTAAGTTGCTGATTTGTCTTATCAACTATGTCCTTTGCCTTACAGAAGCTTTCCAGTTTCATGAGGTCCCATTTATCATTTGTTGATCTTAGAGCATGAGCCATTGGAGTTCTGTTTAGGAACTTTCCCTCATGGCAATGATTTCAAGGCTCTTTCTCACTTAGAAAGAACATTCTAAAACACACAGCTCACTATACTAATCCCAATCTTGTGCCCTGAAAGTTTTTCAACTCATTTTGTCTCACGATGTCTGGGATGTGACATAGATTCTGATGTCTCCGGTTCTCTTAGGGCTTGCTGCCTCTGGGAATCTCTGAAATTTGTAATATATATGCCAAAAATTGGGGGGAATTTCACTTTTAGTTAGTTTACTAGTTTGCTTATTTGTTTTACTGGAGATTCAAGGATGATGTAAATAAAACTAATTCAAGTTCTAGAGATATAAAAAGGGAAACAGGAAGTAAAAACTACTGTGAACATGTTTGAGTATTTAGAGAGTTTCCTAGCAATGGGTGAGTGGGTAAGAGAACTAAGCAGTCAGGTTATTACATGATCTGCTATTGTTTATGTACATAGTTGCAGGGCCTGGTAGTGTAGATATGGATAGCCATATGTGCAGTTAGTGTGGACAGCCATATATACTATTTGTTTGTGTTGGTGTGGATAGCCATATAGACTGTTTGTTCTAGTGTGCACAGTCATATAGACTGTTAGTATTGGTGTGATAGCCATATAAACTGTTAGTATTGGTGTGGAAGGCAATATAGACTGTTAGTGTTGGTGTGGATGGCAATATAGACTGTTCATTTTGGTGTGATATCCATATAGACTATTAGTGTTCATATGGATAGCCATATTATTCCTCATTGATCCCATCAAATTTTTTTTGGACCCCAGCTTGGAAACTGACATTCATAAATTCTCCTCCAGACTCCTTTAGGAGCCACTGTTATATTAATAAAACATTCACAAGCATAGTAAATGTATAACATTCATCTAGCACAATTCTTGGCATATTCAACAGATATAGGCTATAAAATCAGATCAATGGAGGACACAAAATGTTCTTCTAAATAGGACTCTAATCACTACAACTCTAATGAACATAGTAATTTTTAACATACAAGTGATTGTTGCTTGATAGATTCATTTTGAGTGCTCTGTCTATTCCTTTCATAATAACTGAGCAAAAGGAAAATGAGGCCTTGGATATAATCTAGGGAGCACTGCCCAACAGCCAAGGGCTCTACATTGCTGGTCACTGAGTACAAGGGGAGTAGGCAGGGTTATTGCAGGCAGGTCGGAGAGTTCTGCTGAGGCATGCAGTTCCTTGCTTCCAGAGTACTGAAACATTACAGTCTCTTCGGTCCAGCAGTGAAATGTCATACAATATATACCTGCTTCTGGATACTTCTCTTAATAATGTTTAATACACACAGATTCAGACCATCAGAATATCAACAGCTCACCCTGCACCACTATATAGCAGACACAGACAAACAGAAAGCCTCCCAGACTAAAAAGTCACATGTAGCTACTTCTAACTGTGTCAGAGTGGCCATGTTCTTTCTGTAACCCACATGACCTCATACTTTAACCAAAGAAACAACAGACAAGCCAAGCAGCCAAAATACAAATTTTATGTGCTTGTTGAATGCCATAATTCTGGAATTTCAGATAATCTCAAGAATTTCTTCTCATTTCATGAGTATGCGTATGGTATATATATATATATATACCATACGCATACTCATATATATATATATATATATATATATATATATATATATATATAGGAGGAGCAGTGTATATGTATTTGTGTGTATGCTTAAATGTGTGGGGGTCACACATGTGTTTGCATACTTGTAGAGGCCCAAGGTTGATGTCCAGAATGTCTCTCCAGAGTGTTTCCATTTTAATCATCAAGGCAGGGTCTCTCAAACAGAGTCAGCTTGCTCCAGAGATAGGAATCTCTTGTCTCTTCATTTCCAGGCTGAAATTCCAGGTAGACCTTTCATACCTACCAGAGATTTAAGGGGATCAGAACAGCTGCTGCCCTTTTGCTTGTGTAGCAAGTGCATTAATGAATGCACCCTCTCCCCATTCTTAATCACAATCCTGATTTATGCTGTTTGATAGTATATTTATAATACTCTCTGAGCTGTTGACTCTGGGCCCCTCCTGGTACAGTCATAAATGCTTTCTAACTTGATCATAAATGATTCTAAGTGAATAGAATTTCAAGAGGAAAGAAGGCATTAAAATAAACACTTGAAAAACAATAAGACACTAGATATGTTATTAATAATATATTTGTTTATTCTATTTGAAGTTACTTGATGTAGCCAGGTTGTTAACATAGGTACCTCAGTACCTTGGTAAGAGGCACCACAGTTTGAATGGTGTTTATACTTTGAAGCTCTTCTTTTAGCCTTGGTGGAAGTCCTTGTATCACAAAGGACATCTTTAGTGTCTCAGAACTGATACTAATTCTCTATGCTTTCCCTAGCCTTTTGAAATATAACTTGGAATAATCTTCATTCTTAATTGTTAATGTTAAAGAACCATGGTACTTCAATATCATTATCCCTTATAGATTGAAAATAAAACACATTGTTTTTCTTTAAACCATATTTGGGTCTTTAAATGTAGAGGCAATTCCTTTTTAAACTACACTCCTTCCTCCTGTAGAGATAATTTAACACAAGAAACTATTTTTGAATGCAGAAGCCCAACACATATTTCAACTCCCACGTAATATCTGCAGAATTTGGTAACATCTGCATATTTTCTCTACTAATTGCAGTGTTAGTCTGAAGTTAATTATATGAAACTGATTTTTTTTTACCTAAGCACATCTTTTGTATATCACATTTAGTTTAATTGGTACTTTGAATAATAAATTGTTTTTCATTGAGAGTGTATTGTTTGATATTGCTAATGAAATGATTTTAATGTTTAACTTAGCTATTATTAGAAATTGTATTTTGTCTTGTGTTTTTAAGTATGATTTTCCATTGTGGAATTCCAATTAAGCTGATGACTACCTTTAAAATCTTCATTATGATGACATATAAAAGTGCTTCAGTGATTGGCAGCAAATGCTACTTTATCAGACAAGCTCCATGAGCATCCTTCAACTATAGCAGAGTGTCTTTCTGTGTGCTACAGTTGTTTAGAAGAATTATGCATTTCACACTCTTTTGTTCAAAATACAATGATAGACATATTATATGTGCTGATACTGGTCACTATTGTTAATAATTATGCCAATGAGGTTTCCAGGTCATTTACGGGCCTCTTAAAGAAAAAGTGAGGCAAAATAAATTCTACACAGATTGCCGGAGCAAAGAAGATTCATGGATCAGGAAGCAACAGAAAAAAACAAGATTATAGGCTTTGCTAAAAGAAACAGCACAGAAGTTTTATAGACCAAAAAGAGGAGGAAGGACCTACCCACAGAATTGCTGCAAAGAGTCTATAGCTGTTGAAAGAGGGAGGATCAGTTTCTCTCAAGGATGAGCCTCCTGATTAGTTGCCCAATCCTGAGAGGTCAGCCTTAAGCACATTTCTGTGCAGGCAGCGCTAATTGGGCATGCATTCACATATATGCAAAACAAAAATTCTGAGAGGAGGACACTGGGCAAGTTGGAGAAGGTGTAAGAGGGAGAAAATGTGAAAATATAGTGTAGTCTTATACTAAATACTAAATTAGCCCAAATACTAAATTTAGTTTTTCCAGAAAAATAAAAAAAAAAAAGAGGAAGAGGAGTTTGAATTGGGAGTTAAAAAAATATCAGTGGGATCAATAATATAAATGAGAACTCAGAAGGATGTTGGTCCTTTTTTATCATACATTTATTGATTCTGTATACATGCACACACACTGGCTTATGTGTGCACACTACGGCACAAGTGTGAAAGTCAGAAGACACATTGCAGAAGTCAGTTCTCTCCTTCCACCTTGTGGGTTAAAGGAATTGAACACAGATAAGCAGGCTTTGGCAAGAACAATTTTACCCAATGAGCCATCTTACCAGATGGAAAAGATCAATCTCAATAGTGTTCAATGGACAGAGGGATGGACAGTGGGTCAGCTCAGAGAGCTTATTCTGGTAGCACAGTGGAAAGGATGCTGAGTGTACACTATGATGTCATGTTATGGAGAGCCATGGGTACCAAGATGAAGAATGGAGATGTAATTGATGCCCATCAAATAAATGGCTGTCCAGGGACCAGACAAGAAATGAGAGTCTAAAGCCAGGCAGTGGTGGCACACGCCTTTAATCTCAGCACTTGTGTGACAGAGGCAGGTGGATTTCTGAGTTCGAGGCCAGCCTGTTCTACAGAGTGAGTTCCAGGACAACCAGGGCTATACAGAGAAACTCTGTCTCAAATAAAACCAAATAAATAAATAAATGAATGAATAAAATAAAAAAATAAAAAAGAAAGAAATGAGAGTCTAAAATGTAAATAGGAAAAATACAAGAACACAATGTAGTGTGGGTATCTAACATGAACGTGGTCAGCAAGGGCATGTTGAAACCAAGAGCATGTTTTCCCTTCAGGGGTTCACTTAGAGTCTCCTTTTGGGACAGGAATCATTTCTGATGTTTCAAAGATTTGAACACATCTTTTAATAGAAATGTGAACAGGTTAGCCCAAAATCATTAGCAAACATTTATGTAACTTCTGATTTGATCAAAATGGAGTTTCAGAGTGGCTTACCCACCACTGTTAGGGTGAGTGAACTTAGGCAGGGTAGAATGACTCAGCAAACAAGCAGCTATAGAGTCTTAGCAACAGGCACTGAGAGCCATGAATATACATGAATGCTTAAAATGTAGAATGCAAAAGATTCCAAGATTTCAAACTTGGGGACAAAGGTCATGTGGTGCTATTAAAGTTGGGAAAGGAAGTGGCCTATAAAGATGGTCTCATTTCCTGCTCTACACCTGATAATGAATGGCTGGGGGTGGTGCTAACACACAGCCAGCAGCCAGCAAGCTGAAGAATTCGATTTACCTTAAATCTCATTTTTTTTCCCCTTTGGCTTTTGTCCATGTCAGGGATTTAAGCACTGGTTTATTTAAAGGATTTCCAGTAATTGGAGTACTGTCTAATGTTTAAATTCTGCTAGAAATAAGCTGGAATGTTAGCACAGAGGGAGAGCAGCTTGCCTTGGGGATGGACAATCATTGCTCTGAATGGGGATCAGCATTTCAGGTACAAGGTTACATCTGGGTGACCTTGGAGGCAGAGTGTCTCCATGGGCTAGCTATCGCTCTCAGCAGTTAAGTGCAATTTTCCAATAAGGTCATGTTACTAAGAGAGATGAAGTGGATTAGTCTAAGTGGCTTCAAATTACAGTGCTCAAGCAGGCTGTGGCATCACAGGCCTGTAATCCCTGGATTCAGGAGATTTAGGATGGAGGTAAGACCTTGTATTAAAAAAAAAAAGAAGAAGAAGAAGAAGAAGAAGAAGAAGAAGGAAAGACAGAAAAGAAATGAAAATAAAAATAAAAATGTAGCAAAGATCAATTTGCAAAACTGACAATGAGAATCTTAGTATTTGAAAAAAGTTGAGTTGTGAACCATGTTAAGTGGTTTTGTATGCTAGCTGAACTAGTTAGTAAGTTATCCCCTAGTGTACACTCCATGAGACTCCTTTTCCTGGTGAGGAAACTCTGGCTCCAGAGGGTCAGCGCATGGCCCGAGGTTATGCTGTATTAGGGAAGAGAATCAGGCTTGGACTCAGGCACTCTTAGCTGATACATTGTACCTGCCCCTCCTGGCAACAAAGGCCCAACAAGGTGATTGCAGATTTTATGACTTCTTCCATACTCCACCCACAAAAGATAAAAATTTCTGTCATGTGTGAAGAAACAATGTTTCATTTGTAAAATATGCCACCAAGTGTTTAACAACCTGTGCTCCCACATTTCTGGAAGTGGCTACTTTTACTTCCTGAATTGGATTGTTGCTGCAGAACTTCCATTTCCATAGGCTGTGTAGGCTCCCGAGTTAGGACCCAGACTCACTGAATACCATAAACTTGGGTTAAGAGTGGGAAAAAATATTTCACAGTCATTGTAGGGAATAAAACCCACATATTAACAAAAGAATGAGAATACCAATTGTGTTATAGACAATGGTAGGAGCAGAGGAGACATCTGAAAATTTACACCCCAAATAAAATTTAAAAATTAAAAGCATGCCATTCATATCTTTATGTGAATGGAACTTTACAAGAATCTAAGATTATTTCTATAACAAAAGGCATGTTGAAGAATTTAAATTTTCTATTTTTCTAACCTATGAGGCTAATGAGGGATTATTTGTTTGTTCCTCTCACAGCTGAATTTTTATTCCTCTTGTGGGGCATTTATCTCTGCTATGCAGTGCGGACTGTCCCTTCAGCATTTCATGAGCCACGCTACATGGCTGTCGCAGTTCACAATGAGCTCATTATCACGGCTATATTCCATACAATTAGGTGAGTGGCCCTTGGCAGTGATACAAAACCTATTGTATTTGTGGTGTGTGTTTTAATTTAATTTAAATAGCAAAACTTGAAAAGATGAATAATGGAAATATTTAAGAAAGATAATGCTTTATGAATACCTGATTGTGGCAGAAATGGCAGATGGTTCTAGTTGCTCTTATTCTCTTCCAATGGGTTTTCTTTCTTCTTACATCATTTAATTTGTGGATTAGTTCCATGTTAGTATAATATGTAAACCCAATTACAAGACACTGTGGGTTTTATTTATATGCCATATTGAGTTACTGAGATGTAAAACATCACCTGCCTGTGTGATAAAATAGCTATAGGTACTCACCCCCTTTATTTACATTTAATATGCTGGTCTAGACTTCTTAACTCTTAGTGCTCAGAAAACTCATGTGTGGGGGCTCTACTGAGTTCTGCTCAGTATGATAACTAGATTATTATGCATTATTTCCTGGTGTCCTCCTGCCTTAGGTGTGATGTCTGAGCCCAGACTTTATCAACTAGCCACTGGTCTGTGATTGTCTCATGCATCTCTACAGCAGGGGAATAAGAAGGAGGCAGACTTGACAAATAAAATGATGTGCAGCTGACTTCTGAGACCTTTCCCATGCATCATAACTAAAAAATGAGATGAAAATCTCAGGGGCCAGATAACAGAAGGAACTCTGGCATTTTATCAACAACCAAAAACATAAATGTCATCCAATTGCTTAAAAAGTACTGAAAATTAAGGCACACTTAGAACTGCATCAGAAATGCTGAATGTCTTTGTCCTGATGTAAGGGTTAGGGTTCATTCCCCTGCTGACATTCAGACTTTCCTGGAGTTAGGGTGGAACAGGAGGCTGGGAATGTGTAGTTGTGTCTCATTTAACAAAAACTCAGAAGATACTAACTTCTGCCTTTGGGAACCAATGATGCCAGAGAAAAGTTGATACTTCAAACAGCTGCAGTTGTTAAACTTGTAAACAAAAAAGGAGGTTACTTGCTGTCCAATAGCCCTGGTCACCCCATCAGGCCAGGAGACAAGGGAATTGGCCCAGCTTTGTCTATCTGCAGCTCAAGAAATGGAGAAATAAAAGATGAGAAGAAAATAAAAGTTGTCAGAAAGTCAAGAACAGAATATGAGGTTAAAGTAAAGCTAAGGGAGAAAGCTATTTTCCCACTAATTAATTTACTAACTTTACATACTGATCACAGTCCTCCTCCTCCTCCCAGTTCCCCTTCACATAACTTCTCTCCCATACCCCCTCTCCTTTCCTCTGTTAAGGGGGGAGCCCCCCCCCCGTACCATCGCACCCTGGCACATGGAATCACTGCAGGACTAGTCACATCCTCTCCAGTTAGAGGAACAAGATCCACAGTCAGGCAGCAGAATCAGGGACAATTCCCACTCATTGGTTGGTGGTTTAGTCTCTGGGTCACCTAAGGGTCCAGGCTAGTAGACTTTGTTGGAAAATTTGTCCCAACTACAAGAAGTGCAGGGACAGGGGATAGAACAGAGACTGAGAGAATGGCCAGCCAATAACTTGCCCTACTTGAGACCCATTCCATGGGCAAGCACCAATCTCTGGCACTATTAATGATCCTCCATTAAGGTTGCAGACAGGAGTCTAGAACAACTGTTCTCTGAGAGGCCCCACCCAGAAGCTGACCAAAACAGATGCAGAGAGACTCACCGCCAAACATTAGACAGAGCTTGAGGAGTCTTATGGAAAAGTAGTGGGAAGAATTGAGGAACTTGAAGGGGATACGGAGAAAGCTTCTTAAGTCCCCTGAGACTAGAGTACTCAAATCTGAGAGAGAATGTCCTGGGTCTGGAATGTGGGACAGCACAGAGCAGAAGACCTTGTCATGGTCTCATGAGATAGAGTTAAAGATTCTCTTCCAAGTGATGTCACTCTTTGTTAGTAGTCTACAGAATGTCAAGCTTGTAAGTGTTAAGAGTTAACAAGCATGCTTCTCTGTAACTAGCTACAAGTCAAATATTCTATTTACAAGATGCAGAGACTTAAGAGCTCCTCATAGGTGGTTTGCCAGGCCTGCTATTATTGCAATGGAAGTAAGGAGTGAAAAGGGTTTTCTGCTTCTCCTCAAAATAAGCTGCCATCTTTCATAGAAACAAATTGTTCAAATTTTAAAAGCTTAAAGAAGTTGCATAAACGTACCTGTTTACTTTAGATGGTCTCATTTGGTTTTACCACTATATGAATTTTAATGAATTTGGAAATGTAAAACAGCCCAGGTCATTTCATTAGCAGACAACTAAATTGATTCTTAGATAAAAGCTCAAAGGTATTTTATTAAGAAGGTAACACATAGTCACTATGTAAAAATGATAAAATAGTTAAGAAAGAAGTTCATTCATACTCCCCAAAGATAAGCACTGTTAACACAGTGGTACACCGCTCTAGGTATTTTTATGTATGTGCACATGTTTGATTAATTTCATATTTGGGAATCTGTGTGGCCAGAAAGGACAAATAAATGAAATTGTAGTTTCACACAGCAGACTCATTTTACATCCTGATCACAACCCTCTCCTCCCAGTCCCCCTTATATAGCCCCTCCCTCATGCCTCCTTACCTTTCCCTCTGATTGGGGGGAAGTAGATCTATAGGGAAGTAGAGCTATAGAACACTGACTTAGAACATGGGCAGAGGAAAGTAATAGAAATGATATTTAAAAATCAAATATTCAAGGCCTTACTTACACATGGAATCAATAATGCTGATCCTTATAAAATCCCAGGAAAAGATCAATAATGATAAATTTTAATCACAAATATCCATTTTAGTCTTTTTTCTTGACTAAGGTGGTTTCTCTTATTCTGCTTCAAATATATTTGCACATACATATGCATGAAAGTTTATCATGCACATGTTCACTTTCATTCTTACATAATGGGGAGATTACACAAAAGTAAACTAATTTCAAAGAACTAACTCTGAAAAGATAAGTGAGCAAAGGCCTCACTCTGCCCTAGTCCTTTACTGACTCTAAGATCTAGCACGAAGCAACCCTCTAGAAATCTGCAAGACCCTTTTTGTGTGCTTGATTTTTAAGCACAATTTTCAAATATTGCTGCATTTTATATAGATTTTTGCAAAGCTGAAACAGCATTTTAAAGTTGAAGCTTTAAAACAAATTGCTTTTCTCATGATATTTCCAGCCAGAGCTACAACCTGGCAGTGAATTAAGGCTGATTAAATCAAAAGGAATTAATATCGGCATTATTTCAAAGTACTATTTTGGAAAGTCACAGTTTTCATTCCAAGTGTATGGAAACACTCCTCCTCCTAGATATAGAAGATAACTGGCTAAGCAGAGTACATACTTGTGCTGGTATATGAAATAGGATTTCCCTTAAAAAGGAGGTTTATAGACAGAAATCCATTTCCACTGATGTGTCTTTCTGCTCCAGAATTGACAATGACCACTAAGTGACTGCATTTTTATCATTTTCCTAGATTACATTGTTCACATATAGGCACATGTAAATGCATGTCATACAAGCCTTGGAGACTGTCATCTGCTGCTTATGTCAGTCCTGTTACAATGAATTTTAGAAATTTCACATGACCTAAGGGAAAAAAAAATCATGTGGAAAACTTTATCACCTTCTGTAAAGTACACATTAAATACATTCAAAACACAGGTAAGGCTTCTTTTTGCCCCCAGCTGTCTACAATTTCAGCTTTTGGGAAACCCAATACACTTCTGGCCTCCACAGGCTCCTGCCTATACTCACACATACACATAAACAACAATAAAATAAATCTTAATAATTTGAAATGTATGCTAACTTCTAAAACTCTGTTATGTATCATGGAAACAAATAAATTATTCTTATTTCTAATGCAGTAGAACAGCAGATTGAGCATTTGGGGATACACAATGTTGTAGAAAATTAAAAGGAGGATTAGATCTACAATAAGATCTTTATAAGGACATTCCTGGTTTGGGGATGAATCTTTTGATACAGAGCTGTTTTTGTGTGCACCTTTGCATTTAGAGGAGTTTTAGAGCAGACTTCAATACTGAATCTTCCTTACCAGGGTGAAGAAGGGCTCTATAAAAACCTCAATTGCAAATTATCCTAAATACTACATTATAAATTATTTAAGGCAATTTGACAACTTTTGAATACACCAGAGCTTTACTTTAAAAGTTTTCTCAGAGGTAAAAAAAAAAAAACACAAACATTTATATAGTACAGAAGAGTCTCTCTCTCTTTCTCACACACACACATACACACACTCTCTCTCTCTCTCTCTCTCTCTCTCTCTCTCTCTCTCTCACACACACACACACACACACACACACACACACAGAGCACCACAAAAAAGAATGAAAATAAATAAGGATAAGTAAAGAAGCATCTCAAAGATTATTATCCCATTCATTTATCCACTATATTGTCACCATTTAAGATTTTGAGACTATTAACAAAGACAAATAAGTAATTAACTACTACTTTCCTGCCGTCATCTCAATTAACGTTTTAAAAACAATGTTATAAGAATATATTCAGATGTGACTTCTAACTTAATTTTCCTGAACTTAGCTTCTGTTTTGAAGTCATGTGCATTATTAGTTGTATAGAATCAATATATACATGTATATCATATTAATACATTCCAACATTAAAAAAAAAGCAAAAAAAAAAAAAAAAAGCATGGTCAATATGTAGGTGCCAGACTTAAAAAGGAATTTATAGTCTTTCCAACCTAAAAGTCATTTACACCTTTATTTTTCTATGATGAAAAGATGTGCTATAAAAACAGACCTTTTCATTTTTCTAAACACACTAAGAGGAAATGTGTCCTAGAATGCTAGCATTTTAAACAGAAATCTCTACTACTAACATGAAGAACCCTCCTTTCAGATTCGTGCTCGCCTCGAGACTTCAACCCGACTGGATGCTGATGCTGTACTTCGCACATGCTCACTTGACTGTGACAGTCACCATTGGGCTGCTTCTAATTCCAAAGGTAATATTCTAGTATTGTATTTGTTCTTGCCAGACAATTTTCTGAAGGAACATGGAGCTATTCTTCTTAAAGTACCTGCCACTGTGGTCAAAGTATGGAGGTTTGCTTGATGCTCCATGATTATTTTTTTTAAACATTCCTCCTCAAGAAAGTAAGTGTCTGGTTTTGCAGTGGGGAGGGAATTTATTAATCTTTTTTATAAGTAGAAAAAAGTGAGTGTGAAATTGCCTATAGAAGAAGGTCTATAGTGGGATATGCAGGTTAAGATTTTCCTGGGCTTTCAAAGGGAAGTGGAGAAATGCATTCTAAGACTCAGAAGATATTGATTCTATATTATACTTCACCTTAAACTACCTATGTACTGTAACATTAGCCAAGATTCTCATCTGAGTTTCAGTTTCCACAGAAACTGAATTAAATTAATGACATCGGAGTTCGAGATAAATGTACATTATACAACTTGTAGCATTATAATGAGTATCACTACTGTTTTGTTGTATACAGAGAAGCATCATATTATACCAGACAAACTCAGAGTTGTAGTTTCTTGTCCTTTAGTCCTGGTTTTATCTCACTTCACATACTTAACCTTTAGGTTCAACGTAATTGAAAAATAGAACAATTCTGAACAACATAATATTTATTTTTCTGCTTTCCTGAGTTGTGTCAACCAAATACAGTGTCTTCATAGGTGATTCTGAGACTATAGTTTTTCTAAGTTCTTTAAAACTTTGTAATGCAAATTATATATTTATTAGATTGATGGCTACTCAGACTGTTGCTCCCATAAATTGTTACTGATTGTTACTGACACTATTGCATATGTCAACAAGATTTTGCTGAAAGGACCCTGATATAGGTCTCTCTTGTGAGGCTATGCCAGTGCCTGGAAAATACATAAGTGGATGCTCACAATCATCTATTAGATGGATAACAGTTCCCCCAATGAAGGAGCTAGAGAAAGTACACAAGGAGCTGAAGGGGTCTGCAACCCTATAGGTGGGAAAAAAATTGTTACTGATCTACAAAGAGAACTTAAATCTATGTTTACCTTGTACATGAATGTTCACAACACCATTATTTATAACAGCCTGAATGTTTACCAGCTAATAAATGCATAAGTAAAATATGGTATATTATATAATAGAATATTATTTATCAGTAAAAAGTAATTTAATGCAACTTTGGGAAGTCAGATGTCAGTAAAGGACTTACCATACAACTCTGAGAGCTCAAATTATATACAAGAATCCATGTCGCTTCCGGTCCGCCCTGCACCAGCTCCAGCCCCAGCTCCAGTCAGTCTCGGACACAGGTGCTCTGCACTCTTCCGAGGTCCCAGCAGGACTCCCCGGGCTATCTTGGGACCACAGATGAGCAGCGGGACACAACATCTGTTCCAATCCAATCACGTGGGACCTGAGACTTCAGCCAGGAAATTGATAAAGGCCCAGGGAAGGACAGTGGCTCCCTTCCGGTCCGCCCTTTACCAGCTCAGGTCAGTCTCGGACCCAGGCACTGTGCACTCTCCCGAGGTCCCTAAGAGACTCCCCAAGCCATCTTGGGACCACAGGTGAGTAGTGGAACACAACATCTGTTCCAATCCAATCTCTTGGAACTCAAGACTGCAGCTGGGAGATAAATAAAGGGACAGACCAGGGCAGTGGGTTTCTTCTTGTATGCCCCAGGCCAGGTCTCCTCAGGAAGAGATGGCAGGAGGCAAACATAAGAACAGAAGCAACAGAAACCAAGGGTACTTGCCATCACCAGAGCCAAACTCACCCATCACATCAAGTCCTAGATAAAACATTACACCGGAAAAGCAGGACATGGATCTAAAGACAATCGTCATGATGATGATGAAGGACTATAAGAAGGAAATACAGGAAAACACAGATAAACAACTTAGAGAATTTCAGGAAAACAATACCAAACAGGTGATGGAATTGAACAAAGCCATCCAGGACATAAAAATGGAAGTAGAGACAATTAAGAAAAACCAAAAGGAGATAACCCTGGAGATAGAAACCATAGGAAAAAAATCAGGAACCATAGATATGAGCATCAGCAACAGAATACAAGAGATGGAAGAGAGAATCTCAGGCACAGAAGTATCTATAGAGAGCATAGACATGACAATCAAAGAAAATGCTAAACTCAAAAAGATCCTAATGCAAAATATCCAGGAAATCCAGGACACAATGAGAAGACCAAACTTAAGGATAATAGGAGTAGATGAGAATGAAGATTCTCAACTTAAAGGGCCAGCAAATATCTTCAACAAAATTATAGAAGAAAACTTTCCATACCTAAAGAATGAGATGCCCATAAACATACAAAAAGCCTACAGAACTCCAAATAGGCTGGACCAGAAAAGGAATTCCTCCCCACACATAATAATCAGAACAACAAACGCACTAAATAAAGACAGAATATTAAAAGCTGTAAGGGAAAAAAGTCAAGTAACATATAAGGGCAGGCCTATTAGAATTACTCCACACTTCTCACCAGAGACTATGAAAGCCAGAAGATCTTGGACAGATATTATAAAGTCACTAAGAGAACACAAATGCCAGCCCAGGCTACTATACCCAGCAAAACTCTCATTTACCATAGATGGAGAAACCAAAGTATTCCATGACAAATTCAAATTCACACAATATCTTTCCACAAATCCAGCCCTTCAAAGGATAATAACAGAAAAACACCAATACAAGGATGGAAATTCTGCCCTAGAAAAAGCAAGAAAATAATCCTTCAACAAACCTAAAAGAAGACAGCCACAAGAGCAGAATCCCAACTCTAAAAACAAAAATGACAGGAAGCAACAATTACTGTTCCTTAATATCTCTTAATATCAATGGACTCAATTTCCCGATAAAAAGACATAGACTATCAGACTGGCTACACAAACAGGACCCAACGTTTTGCTGCTTACAGGAAACACATCTCAGGAAAAAAGACAGAAACTACCTCAGAGTGAAAGGTTGGAAAACAATTTTCCAGGCAAACGGTCCGAAGAAAAAAGCTGGGGTAGCCATTCTAATATCGAATAAAATAGACTTTCAACCCAAAATTATCAAAAGAGACAAAGAGGGGCACTTCATACTCATCAAAGGCAAAATCTTCCAAGAGGAACTTTCAATTCTGAATATCTATGCTCCAAATGCAAGGGGAATACACTTTCATTACAGAAATGTTAGTAAAGCTT
>LR755308.1:0-20113 GCA_902729485.2 Mus minutoides
ATATGCTTTTTTGAAATTACAAATTAAAATACTTTCTGTACTATGACAATATGAAGGATTAATCATCCTTTGTTTTCTATACTTCTAAATTTTACTATATAATTAACTTAGTTTTGCATAATATTAGCTGCATTTGAATACACATTTTATAATTGAATATACTTTTTAAATTTTGATGTGGTGATTTTAATTTTTTTCTTTTTTCTTTCTTTTTTTTTTTTTTTTTTTTTTTTTTTTTTTTTTTTTTTTTTTTTTTTTTTTTTTTTTTTTTTTTTTTTTTTTTTTTTTTTTTTTTTTTTTTTTTTTTTTTTTTTTTTTTTTTTTTTTTTTTTTTTTTTTGCTATTGCTGCTTTAAAAGGCTATGGGTTAAATACGGGGTGCTGTACATGTAAGCAAATGCTCAGTGAAATCAGTAAGTAAGCTATCTCTCCAGTCGTCTTTTTACTTATAAACCACACATGTCATAAGATTTTACTCTCATAACAAATACAAACTCTACTTAAGTAAAAGAGCTTCTCTTCAAAGTTTTTCTAAGGGCAATATGGACATCCTTATTCCTTATACTGTAGATGAAAGGATTCAACATTGGGCCCACAATTGTATAAAAAAAATGGTAGACACTTTGCATCATCCACAGATGCACTAGAAAGCTTAAGATACATGAAGGCTACAACTCCATATAAAAGAGAAAGAGCTATTACATGGGAGCCACAGTTACCAAAGGCTTTTGACCTACCTACCTTCTGTAGAATGGATGCTAAGGATGTTGGAATGGATCAAGGTATAAGAAATAAAAATAGTCAGGCTGGGCACTGTTACATTAAAACCTACAACCACCAGCTCATTGATGGAGGTGCTTCTACAGGAAAGTAGTAGAAGAAGGGTATATGACACATGTAATGATTGATGACGTTGCCATCACAGAAGGTCAGGCTTAGATGTGTAATGGCTTCCAGAAACTCCATCACATACACCCCAACTGTCATCAAGAGGCAGACCCAAGAGGACATGGTGACCTGGTAAAGCAGGATCTTACAGATGGCAGCATACACGTCATACACCATTGCTGTCAAAATGTAGCATTCATCAATAACAAAGAAGCAGAAGAAAAACAGCTGACTCATACACTCAGCATGAGAGATGGTGTTCTGCTTCACAAAACCCACCAGCATTTTGGGGATTATGACTTTGGAGTAGCTGGCTGCTCAAAATAGACTGATATCTTACTTATGTTACATTTCTATAACTCATGGCTGTGGGAGGCATGCAGACTGCTCTCCAAGGGGCAGGATTTCACAAGTCTTATTGTAAAGCAGGGACACTCAGTGCCTGTGTGACTAGGCTGAAACCTGTTCTGAGTTCCCAAAGCTTTTCTGAGCTACTTGCTGGCAGGGCAGAGCAGAGCAAAGCCCCAGGAAGGGCTCATGTTAGCTTTTAAGTCTGCTATCTGTGGCTCATGATCTCTCTTGCCTAGTGTTGAGTAAGTTCAGCGGTGCAGCTACATCTTAGCTTGTGCTCTGACTGACACCCTTGGAATCACATGTGCCAAACTAATATGCATTCTAACCCTTATCCAAAACCCTACAAGGCTCGGGGGGGGGGGGACTGATCATTACTTAGGAACCATTTCTCCCTGCCTTCCTAAACATCATCCTGGCTTTTATCTTAAAGAAACAATATGCCTTTTTTCCATGAATCTGAAACCTCAATTTTGGTTAAAAGTAAGTTCTTGCCTCATGTTGCTTTGTCAAAATGTTGTAGAAAATATTAATTGGGATTTCTCCCCCACTTTTGATCATTTACTTTGCAAATAAAAGATACAAAACCTTTATATTTATAATAAGCCATAAAAGCAGTAGAATTGGGCAGATATCCCTCTATGCTCTTTTGTCTACTTTTCTGTAAATAACCTCAAAACATAACTTTCCATGTTCCACCTAGGCTGCTCCTCCTCCAACTGGCTGGGCCTCATGGCCATGCTCTGATGACCCATCTACCTTCTTCCTCCTTCTCTCTCCCCTCCTTCCTCATCGTCTCTGCCTCAGACCTCAAGGCCAGGAACTGAAGCGCTACCTACATCTCTTTTGCCCAGCTATGGGCTGCACTCATCTTTATTCAACCAGTAGTTTTAAATTAAGATGTAAGGTTATATAGGATCACTTGCTGTACTTGACTATCTCCTTGTTCCTGAGGATATCGTTGTCATGGGCAACCAGATCTTGGGAGCCAATGTTTAGCATTACAATACATAGAACAGAACAGATCTCAAAACAGGTAAGCAGAGAGTCAATGACTCTAATATTCTGAAGGTGTGGTCACACTTAAGCAAGTGTATTCTAGTTCATCGGGAGATTAACACATCCAAAATTGATCCAAAGTTGTCCACAGACTCCTACCAGACTAAGAAACTATACATTAGAACAAAAGAGGATGTGCAAAGCCATATGGTAAAATATGACTATGGGCATATTTGAAAGTGCCTTCAGCCTTAAACATATTCCCCTACTAACCAAGAGGATCTAATCAGCAACTGAGGTATTTGTGTTCAACTTGTCTCATTGGCTGAGCTCTGAAACAGACTGGGACAGGAGCTGTATAGGTGTCAAATGTAACAAGATGCACATGAATGTTTTTAAAAATCTGAATGGTAAGAAATCTGGTTCAAGCCAGATTGAGAGCTTCATTCTTCCCTTTAACTTTCTTAAGACTAACAACTATTCAAATAAAAATGAATAAACATGGGCAGATGGTAAAAATTCTAAACACTGTTTAGGAACCCAGCACTTGGGGAAAAATATATTGATGAATTTCATATTTTTCCAGGGAGGACTCAAAATTCAAACTAAAAAGAAAAGATCCAAAAGTCTCTTTCTTCATTATCAACAGAAACAGAAAAGATGAAAGCCCAGATTGTTGTGCTTTTTAAAAAGTGTTTCCTACTTTGTAATCCCTGCCCCTCATCTATTACAAGAGGAAGAAATGAACTAAACTCCTGCCCTCTGCATACTTGGTTACTGCAGATGAAAACCTGATGCCTACCACTGTGGCCAGGGAAAGCTCCAAACTTCCACCTAGAAACAACAAATTTGAGAAAGATGCTGCAGGTGGCACTCTATTTCCTTTGCCAGTGTGAATCTGTGAGACTAAGTGGAGACCTGATCTTCAACCCTAACACAGACCCACAGAAGCAACAAAGGAGCAAGCAATGTAGCACACTGCTTCCCAGAACACTACCCCCAGAAAGCTCAACTTTGCAACCTTTACATTCACACACACAGTAACATTGTAGCCTGAAAATCAGAGGTCCTGTTTTACTTAGGAGTCATCAGCTAAACTAAAGTGCAAGCTAATCTTTTATCTTCTGTGTCCAATATAAAGTCAGAACTTTAACTTACAGGGATACTGTTTATGGCCCAAAATGGAAAAAAAAAAAAGTGAGCCACAAAATTAGTTAATGTATTTATGTGTGTAATAACAACTCACGAAAACAGGCAATGAATTTGATGGATATCAAGGAGGGTGTGTTAGGTCCATGAAAAAGACCCCACTTGAGTCTCAGGAGTTCGCGCACACAAGGAACCACAAAAGACCATCTTGATGTAATACACATGAGGGAGGTTTACTCACAGAGCTCCGCGGGACGACACCCAACCCATGCAAGAGGTGGGAGAGTCGACCTTGAGGCTCGAAAATTAGAAGCTTTTATAGCAATAGGGTAGGGGTTGGGGAAATTGGCGCGGTTTCACATGATTGGCTAGTTCAAACATCAGCAAGAGCCCTAGGTAGCAACTTAAGGTAATAGTTAACTCTAAGAGACAAGGGGGCGCCAGGGTGGCCAGTTTTTCATGCTGGCCAGTTCTTCAGGTGTGTGGGAAGACTTGGAAGATGGAAAGAGGAAATGATATAATAGTATTATAATCTCAAGAAATAAAATAATAATTTTAATAATAATAATTTTAATTATAAATTATCTAAAAATATTGAGGTAACAATTACAAAACTGCTTCAAAAATCAATCATAAACACCCTTAAAACAAGTTCTTAGTAAATAATTAAGTTTTAAAGTTTTTATTATTCCTATTTATTTAGTGAGATGGAGAGTAGATGTACATGCAAGCATCCCATAGCATAACTGTTTGGGATCAGAGGACAAATTGGGGTTGCCATTTCTCTTCTCCCACTATGAAGATTCTGGGAATACAACTCAGGTATCAGGCTTCACTGACAACACCTTTATCTGCTCAGGCACTTTACTGACACAAGATATATTTTTCAAAGATTTTCCTTCTAAGAAGGAAAATATGGACTTTGTCTTGCTCCTATGCCACAGACCCTTTTAGGCCCCCTGTCTGTGTGGGTCGGGTTCTCTGGAAGCAAGTTGACAAGGAGTTTGGCAAGTAACAAACAGAGACCACACAAGAGGGTGTGTGGAAATCTGAATGTAATTTCACAAAGTGGACACCAGTCTTATATAATATAGAAAAACAAAGCAGGCAGGCAAAGTACATTGAAGTTACCTGACACAATACAAAGGAATGACTTTAAAAGGTCTTACAGGAACCAGGAAATATTTACAGTAAATAATAAACAGCTCTGCCTAGGATCAGCTAGTGACAAGTAAGGATTTCACACCCTAGTCACAACTTGTGCTACTCCTTTGAGCTTTGTGAATGCTAACACCAGGGGGTTCTGCTCTAGCAGACCTTCTCATGAATAATGTATTACCACAGCCCTCCTATTTCCTAGACCTAGGTAAATTCTTGCATATGAAGGTAACTTGGCTGTGCTTTTAAGAATCTGTGGGAAGTCTCTATTTGTCAGAATAATTCACCAATTTGCTTCTAATATGCAATGTAGCCTGCTATACCTGGCTGTAGAAGATTCTAAGTATATACTTTGTTAAGCTTGCCCTGAGATTTCTAACTCTTATGTAGGAAAATACTGTAAGAAAGCATGTAAGGGTCCCCGCCAGCATGTAATGTAAATGAAATGTAAATGAAGAAAATATCAAATAAAAAGTAGGAAAAAAAAAAAAGAAAAGAAAGCATGTAAGACCCTCCACGATATTGCAGGGACAAATCTGGGGCTTTCTAGCTATGGGAATGCCAAGGTTCCAGGAGGATGGGTTTCCTTTGAAAGTCTTGCCTCAGGACTGCATCCAGGTTTTCAGACCTGCCAATCAAGTCACTACTGGAGTGGATGTAGCACTCCTACTTCTAATTACAGAAAAAGCATCGATTTATTATAAAAGGAAACACATACACAGGGTCCCCAATGTAGGAGCTAGAGAGAGTACCCAAGAGCTGTAGGGGTCTGCAACCCTATGGATGGAACAACAATATGAACTAATCAGAACCCCCAGAGCTCAGGTCTCTAGCTGCATATGTATTAGAAGATGGCCTAGTTGGCCATTATTGGGAAGAAAGGCCCTTGGTCTAGCAATCTTTATATACCCCAGTACAGGGGAATGCCAGGGCCAAGAAGTGGGAGTGGGTGGGTAGGGGAGCAGGGCGGGGGGTGGGGGGGTGTATAGGGGACTTATGGGATAACACTTGAAATGTAAATGAAGAAAATATCTAATTAAAAATGTGAAAAAAAAAAGAAACAAACAAAAAATTTAAAAGTGGAGAAGATCAGGCAGACTGACTTGTTACCTCAGAACACAAGAGTAGCATGATGGTACTTCCCTGGCTTTTTATTGGTCCCCAAATAGCTCAGACCCACAGCTGAAAAGGCTGGCTACACAGAGTACTGATAAGCACAAATGAGAGAGAAAGAAGAGGTGGGGGGAGCATTGTGTTGTTAGCTGTTAAATTTTCTTTAATATTGTAAATAGATTCTTCTCTCATACAATATAGCCTATCTAGTTTCTCCTCTCTATACTTCTTCTAGCTCCACCTCTCCCCCAGCTCTCCTCTCTCCCAGATTCACTTCCCCTCTATTTACTCTTTAAATTCAGCTCTTTTTAACCAAAGGATATTTTGTAAATGGAAATTTGTGAAAAGTAAACTCTTTACCCTGCCAAACACCACTGAAAACCTGTCTTGACTGTTATGGGGTGAATATGAAATGCTCCCAAGGTCATGTGTTTGAACATTTGGTCCCCATCTAGTGTTGTTTGGAAGGTTTTAGAACCTTTTGAGAGATATGGTGCCAACTGACAGTTCTAGACCATTAGCCCTGTGGAACTTTGAAGGTTATTATACCAGTCTCCCACTCTGGTCCTCTGTCTCTTCCTCCTGATCATTCAGCATGGAAGATGCAGTAGCCACAATTTCCAGTTTCACTGTCCAAGACAGAGCAACTCCCAATGCCAAGTCTTCCCACAGTGGTGGACTGACTGGTCCCCTGAGTCTATGAGTCGAAGCAAAGCCCTCCTCCCTTTAGTTGCATTGGTCAAGTCTTGTGTCACACTATCCCACATACACTACTGAAAGCTGAGTGGGAAGCCTGCATGTAATAAAAGAAGACAGAGAATAGATGTTAGTGTATCAAATGCCAGATGTGTAATTACCTGAGTAGGATTTAAATGTAACAAAGAGGCCGGGCGTGGTGGCACACGCCTTTAATCCCAGCACTGGGGAGGCAGAGGCAGGTGGATTTCTGAGTTCGAGGCCAGCCTGGTCTATAAAGTGAGTTCTAGGACAGCCAGGACTACACAGAGAAACCCTGTCTCTAAAAACAAAAAACAAACAAAAAAAAATGTAAGAAAGATAAAAATGTCTTAGTAAACATAAAATAAAAGAAAAACTTAAAAGTCTTTGGTAAGAAATATAGGATCTGTCTTAGTTAAGGTTTTACTGCTGTGAACAGACATCATGACCAAGGCAAGTCTTGTCAAGGACAACATTTAATTTGGGCAGGCTTATAGGTTCAGAGGTTCAGTCCATTATCATCAAGGTAGAATCATGACAGCATACAGGCAGGCATGGCACAGAAGAAGCTGAGAGTTCTGCATCATCATCTGAAGGCTGCCAGTCAGCTAGGTCAAGGGTATCAAAGTCTACACCCACAGGGTCACACATACTCCCATAAGGCCACACTTCCCAACAGTTTCACTCCCTGGGCTAAGCATATACAAACCATCACAGGATTTAAAAAAAAAAAAAATTAAAAAGAGAAACAGTAATTCTATAAGGAAAGTAAACTAAAATACAAAGGTAGAACTAATGGACTGAAATGTAAAACAGAAATTTCTCCATTGAAATTTCAATATAGAGAAGAGACTGACAAACACAGTCTTGGAGACCAACAGCATCATAACAAAAGATATAACAGCCATATTGTTAGTTCTATACAAAGAAGATAAATGCATAAAGGCTAAAAATAAAACATGCCTCTAGTACATGACTGTCAACATGTGATTGATTCTACATCAGTAAAAATATCCTCCAGAAACAAATGAAAAGCCACACCATGCTCACAAAAGAAAAACAGACATAATATATGGTCCCCATTCATATTCTAAAGGAATGACTAAATAAATAAACCCAGAGTTCTTTGTTAGCAAGCTACATAGTTTCTCTGGTCTCTGATAACATTATCTATAAAATTAAAAGGGTAATTGCCCTGAAGGGTAAATTATATCCTCCATATACTATATTATAACATTGCTTGCAATTTGCAAAGGATCTGAATTGTGTGCTTCTCTGGTCCTCATTCATGGTCGCCTGGATATGTGCAGCACAGACAAGTTCTCTGCCTGCCTTGGGGATATAGCTTAGTATTCTGAGTAATTGGTTTTGTTCAATCTAAAATGTGTTTCTATGGGTCAAAATTTAGAAGTTTTTAAAAAATATAATTGCAAATATCTCCTTTCCAAACCCTGACCCTGAGCTCCTCAATTGCACGCCCTAGAGCAATCAGTAGTGCAAGTTGTTAACTATAAGTGGCACTATGCTCATCTATAACAGAATTCATATACATTATCACACCAACACTGTCTCTTCACTTGCTTTCTTGCAAATTCACTGAGTTTTTATTAATATATAAAGATGTATGTATTGACTATGTAATATATATAATATATCATATATTATATTGACTAGGTAATATATATATATATATATATGTTAAACCTAGCTAACTAACAACTAACCTAAAATATCATTTTGTGCTGCAAAAGCTTAACATCCCTTCTCTCAAGTCAATAATTCAATATATCAGCATGAAGTGTCATATCAATAGTGTCCAGTAAATGAATATCTTATATATATTTTCTTCTATGAATCTATAACCCCATCCCCCAACTCTAATATATATCATTTCGGGGTGGGGTCAAGAGAAAGGCAGGATACCTGAGAGAATAAACTCAAGAGTAGTGAAGAGTCTCTGGTGATCCCTGCAGAACAAAAGACAGCTGGAACAAGTATAAGAAGGTTTCATCCATTTCACATTACACCGTGGAGATCATATTATGGTTGTACATGAAGAAACTCATTTATATGCAACATTATAGTATTTTAGATGGAGAAGCTAGAAATCATGGTTCTGTGGCCCATTCTATTTTACTATAACAAATAAGTGAGACTTCTTTTTGTAAAAGAAGTTTATTTAGCTTACAGTTTCTAGCTGAGAATCTAAGGTTGTGCAGAATAACTGACCATTCATCCTCCAGTGAGAACCTCCTGCCTGCACCACCACATAACAATAAACTCTGGAAGGGAATCTGCCACACGCAGATGGGGCAAGTGAGTGCTTTATAACAACCAGCTCTGAGAAAACCAATTCATTTAAATAAGCTAACATTAATTCCAAAAAAAAAAAAAAAAAAAAAAGATTGTGTGTTATCCCCTCCCACTGTTCTCCACCTCTTAAATGTTCCCCCACCATCAGCATCACCATACCAGAGACCAAGGTTCCAACCCACAGCCAGTGGTAGAAATGTTCAAACCACATATAAACTGTAGCACAGGCACATTTTCCTATGCTTGACAAGTTGCATGCTCCCACCTGAGTGATTCTTCTGCAATGATGCAAGTGTGGGAAACCATTGAGAACCATCTGTGGCTGCAGCAGGATCATGCGTGCCACTGTTATATGGAACAGAAAGGTACCACTGCTGCAGAAATGTGTCCTCCTCTTGGCAGCTGATGGTTTTTAAATCTGCTCAGGTAATCAGTTCTCTGAGCATGATTTTAAAGCATCATTCCAAGTCTCTGCATCTCTACTATTTCTTCTTCCAGATCACAGAGTCAGTCCTGTTACGCGTAAATATAAACCATGACACTGTACTTTCCTTACATAATAATCAGAATCATGAAGAAATGTTTCCAAAATTCTTGTAAGGTGTTTTAAGTTATAACACAATTTAAATAATTGAAAGTAATGATTTTTGCAGCCTTTCTGTTTTATTAATAATAATAATAATTATTATTAATTATTATTATTATTATTAATTATTATTATTCATCCCATTTGTTTACATCTCAAATGATATCCCACCTCCCGGTTACTCCTCCACAAACTCCTATGCCACATTCACCCTCTCCCTCCTTCCCTTTGTCTCCATGAGGGTGCTCCCCAACCCACCCACCCTCTCCTGCCCCACAGCTCCAGCATCCTTCTACCTCTACGCTGGGGATTCAAATCTCCACAGGTACTTGACTTCTCAATAGGAAACGTCTAAATTTCCTATTGTAGCAAGCTATGACATTATTGTGGCTCCCAATAGTGAGTCATTTTTCATAAAATATCAGCCTCATGTGTTGCAGTTTGGGATTACCATTAAAAGATATAATTAGGTAAAACATGAATTTTCAAAATTATAGGGAAGAACAAAATCAAAAAGATCCAGTTCACCTGTATTGCTAATTAAGTGTATATATATTACCTAATTAATGCTCCAGTCAAATCACACTCTGAGAAAGTTTGGTAAGAACAATATAACTCTTTGGTGTCCACCCCAATCCAACATACTGCTAATTATATTTGCTGAACTCTGAAATCCATGGTATTTTTTTTCAGATTTAATATTAGAGTAGAGGATAATTAACGAATACCATGTATCATGTGATATTCATTGTCTTCAGCCTCACCGCGATTGCCTTCTGCCTCACCGCCATTGCCTTCTGCCTGTCACCATCTACTGTGTATTTCCAACGTTTAGAAATCTTTTCCTTCCATATCAAAGCACCATTGACAACTCGGTATGACGACAAATTATTTAAATAAGGTTTTTGTCCTGAGAGTGTTTCAAGTTCAAGACAGTATACAAAGCTATTTTGTACATGCATGTACATTGGTGTGAAAATGGATTGGCTTAAGAGGTTGGGAGTCTCAGTGGAGAAAATAATATTTATATAGATAACACAAGAAGGGAGTAAGTTAAACAAAGATAGAGATAAGTAACGTGACATCTCTGAGAAGTGTGGGAATAAAGCAGGGATGTTCTAAAAGGAACAGCAAAAGAAAGGATTCACATGTAACAGGCAAGATACATCGGGTCCACAGTGGAAAATTATATCTTGATTACAAATTAGAATGGGGACAAAATATAACAAAATGTTAATGTTGGTTAATTGTGGATAATAGTTAAAGAACAGCCCAGTATTTCGGGTAAGCATTCAATCAGTTCCAGAAGGGAATGGATTATAATCAGGTACCCATAGAAGGAGACAGAGGAAACTGCAGCAGGCCCAAGAGAAGGTAGGTTTGAGAATATTCAACACATGCTGACCTAGTGTGGAGTTTAGGCACACAGGTTACTGTCTATTAATGTACACACTCAATTCATATTGCCTATTGCTAAATTTCAATTAGATTCAGGCCTTGAAAATGCATCCGTACAGCATTGCTTCTTAATGAACTTACACCCCAGCACAGAACAGATAAATAAGTCCTCAGTCATCATGGTTGCTGGGCTACAGCTTATGGTAAACAAACAGATAAATAGGCAAAGCCCTTAGCTTGAACCAGTCAGTTCATCCCTTCTGTTTTCAGTCAGTATGTGTGTCATCATGGTAGCCCCAGAGTTCTTTGAGCCTGCTCTAGTTCTGAGAACTGCTGGATTCCAGAACTGTGAATAAGAGCTAAGTAAGATATTCAAACTAACTTTACTGCAGTTTCATCTTTTGACACCATCGTGGTTATTCTGGGCTCAGAAATGAATATGGATGAAGCAGCTGAGCACAACCTTTAAAGCTTAAATCTGTGTAACTGGGGAAGAATATAGAGACTGAGTCCTCACCATAGGAAACAGCATGAGAAAGCCTTGCTGAGTTTTCCACAAAAATTCTTGTTTATATTTATGAAAATAGCACACCCCACATTTGCTGCTCTAACAGTGACTTTCCTAAATTACCTAAGCAAATAGAGAAGCTACTAATAATCTATTCATTCAGTTATTCAGAGTAGCAGCAGGTGGTAAACTTGGCATGTGAAACAAAGAAGAGTCTCCTATCCACAGAACTCACAGTATGGTAAGTTTTGGCTGGGTACATTAATAGCATCCAAAATATATTTTCCCAATACATAAACTTAATACCTTCTATTTTATTGCATTATGTATATATCTTAACAAAATGTGAGAATGTTTTCAGTCTGCGAATTATTGGATTCTCATTATAGTTTATATATTTGTTTACAAGTTTCATAGTAAATGTTCACTAAAGGTGATATTTACCAAAGACAGTAAACTCAATACTTATATAGCAGCATCTAGGAAGACCAAAGATGGTTCATGGTGTCTGAAGAACTGGTAGTCTTCCTGAATTCATGACAAAATGATCAGTTTTGCATCCACATTTATTAGTTGGAATGAACACTACAGGAGATGTGGGAAGGTGCCTAAATGATTGAGTTCTGTTCAGCAGAGCCAAGTGAAGGACCCAGAATGCCTCTAGGGCTCATTTAGATGCTTCTTATACAGAAAAGTAAAAAAGAAACAAAGAGATAAAGGTGGCAGGCATCTGGAAAGCAGCCAATCTGTGTGGAGAGGAGGAAATGAGAGGCCCAGAAGGCAGGACTACCAGGAGCTAGCAAAAGAAGCTTGAAGAGTGTGTCTGTATTTTGTAATGCATTTGCTGGGGGGAGAGAGAGAGAAGGGGAGAGAGAGAGAGAGAGAGAGAGAGAGAGAGAGAGAGAGAGAGAGAGAGAGAGAGAGGAGAGAGCTAGCTCAAACTGACAGAAACTCAGGCAAAAGCACCTTTCTTCCTTCCCACCATAGTAGCATCTAACTTAGGGGAGGCGAAGTGAAGTGGCAGGGGAGAGTGAGAGGATGCTCAAGAGGTGGGCAGTGCTGCCAGTGGGGTGATTGACTCCTGAGGACAACCAGACATCTCTAGAGGGTCTCAGAAAAGTTGTAAGTGATTTATCAGGAGTTAAATTTTTGTATTAATTAGTGAGAGTTCTTTGAATGTTATGCAACTTAATGAATCATTTGTCATTTTAAAATCTCAGGACTAGAATCACGCAAGTCCATGGTGAAAGATGCAGGACATCTCTGGTGAATAAACATTCCATTTCTGCATAGCTATGTCTTGGCACAGTTACTTGAAGGGAAGGTGATCTAATTCTCCCCAGATAAAGGACATCACAGACCCAACAAAGGCAAGTTCCTCAAACTATATTAAGTGGCACCTCAATCAACTGTAAAACCCATATGCCTTCAAAATGTCATAAATAAGTAAGATAATATTTGATTTGAGTTCTTAAAACATATGAAGTATGGAGAATTTGTATAAAGAATGCATGACTCTTCTTGATGTCCAGAAACTAATTCACTTTACAAAGAGAAAATCTTCCAGTTGGCATGTTAGTAGATCCATGTACAGATCAGCCCATTGTATAGTTTTAAAGCAGATATATTTGCTATAAAGAACATTGTGCACATTTTAGTTACAGCAGGTAAAGTATTTAAAGTGGTTTTGTACATACATACACACACACATGCGCGAGAACACACACACACACACACACACACACACATGTGCACACATGCACACACACAAGGACACAATGCCTAGCCCTACAAAGAATAAAGACATAACTGACAACATTCAGCAAACATTAAACCACTACACCAGGAGGTTCACTTAAGTAGCCACCAGGTGGTGCTAGTGACTCAATAACATCGATGAAGGCGAAAAGGGCGCGGGGGGGGGGAGAATTTCGCTGCTAATTCATATTCTGAATCTTTTTCGAGCTCTGAAATGGATTTTATATAACTCCTTATATAAAATTTCAATGCCTTATTAAAAAACATAAACTTCTGAAAGTGTTCTTTAGATCAACATTTAAATTAAACGGTTTGAAAGCATTTAATTTGCAAATCCTTAATGGGCACTATCTAAATTGCCTAGTGAAGAAAGACAAAATAGAAAAGACATGACAATCATAATACAAACAAGGCACCAAAAAATGAGTGCAGCATAACTGTTAACTGAATGTTGACTCTAAGTACATTTTGTTGTATTGATTTCTGCCGAATCCTAGCACCTAGTCACATAACACACTAGAAACATGATAAATGCCAAATGAATGACTGATTTGATAAATCCACAATTACATGGTTTTAATTTCTGTGTCCTCTGTTTTTAAATGCTTTCCAGTACAATTGATAGCCTAAATATGTTCCAATAAAATATGTTTTCACACCCATTAAGATCATTTAATGAGAATTTACATTTTATACATCCTTAAGGCTCTTTAAATTAAATTATGTAAATAAAATGGATTCTGTTATTTGTGTATTCTTCCCCCAAATCCTATTTAACTCCATTACATTAGGAAATATTTGTACTTATTTTATTTCAGTATACAAAATAATATGACACAAACCACATATTCAGCTACATGCAGTGTCTGTGTAAAATTTGACATCATCCCATTTCTCAGCCTTTTCAGTGTTGTTGCTAAAACCAAACAATGACTTAACACTTCTTTGTAGACAGCTTTGTTTGCCCACCAACAAGGACAGATCTCCTAAGGATATGTACACACGTCCTCTTTCAGATCAAAACAAAGGCGGGTACCTTCCACCAATAGATTCATCATTTATGTGGCAGTTCTTTCACTGGCAGTCATTGCTCCAGACTGCCATATGGGAATCAGGATCATTTCCATGTCGGTCGTTTCTCTGTTGCCATTCCTTTACCAGTTCCCCCACAAATCTATATCCTGCCTTCCGAGAATTCACTGAACGTTGGTGATATAAGCCTATCAGCTGGAGCCACCCAGCTTAAGGTTGGGCCACCCCGTCTGGGGAACTGCAGATTCATTAAGTCTACCTCTCTTTGTTCCATTCTAGAAAACAATAAACACTAGCTAGAATGAACATCTCACTTCTGCCTTGTAAAAAGCCAATAACATGGAGGAGTCACATAGAAAGTTACGCAATCTGCTTCCCAGATTTCAGGAATTAAGTTTTCTCCCCCTGTTTGTACTAGCAAAGTATACTAATATATTAGCAGTTGGATTCTGTCAGGTAAGGAGCCAAGTATGTGTACAAATCTCAGAAGATTCTAGAGACAAAAAGAAGCTATGACTAAACACAAAAAACTCAGTTACAATATTAACATTCCACAAAAAAATAATTTACTTATATTAGTGATAGCATGGCAAAACAAAATTTGGTAAATTGTATGCAATTTATGTATTTTGATGATCATAGATTATTAGAACTAAAAACAAGTGGGAAAAAATAGAGATTTTAATTCTAACATTAAATTAAAAAGGGAAGAAATGAAATCTTTAAGCTATTCCTATCAACATTCTTTTATGAAATAAATCTAATGAGAATAAATAATAAATTTGTTCTTCCTGTGAGGAAGAGTTTATGCATTTTCTACTGAGCTCTACTAAGCTATTACAAGTCCTTTGTACTAAAATTGACTATTAGATAAATTGTTTACATTGAGAAACTTTAGGGTGGAAGGGGCACTTAGGTCATTACATTGTCTGCTATGCAAATATGAACACCTGAGTTAAAACCCTAGAATTCACAAAAAAAAAGGAAAGGAAGGGGAAGGAAGGAAGAAGAGGAAGAATCTAGGTATAGTATCGTGTTTTTAATTCTAGCACTAGGAGGCAAACGGAAGCAGATATGTGGGGCTCTCAGTCAGTTGACCAGCTTGGTGAGTTCAAGGCCAGGCAAGAGAAAGACCTTATCTCAAAAAACCAAAGTGGATAACAAAAACCCGAGGTTAACCTCTGAGCATCCACATGCACATTTTTTTTCTCCGAACACAGGTTCACATTGTGTACATACTGAAACAAAAAGAAATATCAGCAAACCTTAGCCAAAGGTAGAGAAGGCTCATGCCTACAATCTCACACTTGGAAAGCTGAGGCAGGGGATCCAGAGAACAAACCCAGCTTGGCCTATTTAGTGAGGCCAAGAGTAACCCAGTCTATATGAAATCCCAAAAAACAGAACAATACAAAGAAAAGAAAGACAGAAAATAAAGCTGAAATATTAGGTTTATTATTGCACTATTCATACACCCATGAAGTAAGCTATTTGGATGTAATATGTCACTCTTTTCCATTGATGACATTTACTGATTTTTATTTTATTGTTTTGTTCAGGAGGTGATATTTGTCTATAATTCTGTTCTGCATACAATCTTTCAGATTTTGGATGCATGTTATGCTCACATCATAAAAACAACTTTAAAGGAATTTGTGTAGTATTGGAATTATCTGGTCTTTGGTAGGATTCCTGAGCAAAACCCTTTGCAACTGCTATTTTGTTTGTTTGTTTTAACCCTTTAACAACTTACTGCTTTTTCTTTATCTATCTGGACAGAATTTGCCATATAAAACTGTTTTATAGTCATTACTATTAACAATTAATTATTAATGAAATTTATCATTTAGTTTTTCATTTATCCTACTTCTGCTATTTTCTCATCTCTGTCTTTGTTTGATTAATTAATTAATATATTTATTCACTTGGTAAAGGGAATGAGGAGGAAAAATGGGATATGGATCAAGTGTGAGGAGCAGGGTAGAGGGCAGAGAAGGCTGGGGTAAATAACAGAAATCAGTGGGGTGCGGGGAGGGTCATCTCTGTGTCAAGCCTGAGATGTGAAACAGGAAGGCTTCTGGGAGTCTATGGGGGTCATCCTAGCTGAGACTTCAAGCAGCTGCAGATATGGAGACCGAAGTAACCACCTTTCAGTGGATAGAGGGTGACATTAACCCACCTACAAAATGTTCAACCCAAAATTTGTCCTGCCTACAAAGATGCATAGGGAGCAGATTAAGGGAATGGCCAACTTGAGACCTATCCCATGAGAGATAGCCAACCCCTGACACTATGAATAATACTGTGTAATGCTTTTAGGAATGTAACATAACTGTCTTCTGAAAGGCTTCATCCAGCATCAGATGGAAACAAATGCAGAGACCCACAGCAAAACATTAGATAGAGCTTCTTATGGAAGAGTGATGGATAGAAGTGAGTCAGAGAGGAGAGGATACCACAAGAAGACCTTGTAGTCAGCTAACCTGGGCTTATAGGGGCTCACAGAGACTGAGCCACCAACCAAAGAGTATGCAGGGGCTGGATCTAGGCACTCTACACATGTGTAGCAGATGTACAGTCTTCATGTGGGTCCCATAACAATTGGAGCAGGAGCTGTCTCTGACTCTATGTCATTTTTAACTTGCTCTTCTTCCAAAGTTTCTACATTACAATAGCAAGTACTGGGCACCTTTCATGTCTCCAAGGTACACATTAGTGAAGGTTTTTATTAACACTACTGCTGCTTGCCTCCTCATTCAGCTTTTATTTCCTTCTAACTTTACTAACTCTTCCTCTTATTTATTAATTTTACTGTTTCTTTCAAGCCTATTAAGTGCTTCACTTATTTTCATTGTTCAACACAAATTTGTAATGTATTATATGATACTTTCATTTTCTTTTCTAGATCTCCTGTGGTTTAAATGTAACTTAGTAGAGAACTTTAGCATCAAAAGTAATAGAGTTTTTATTTTCTGATTATGTAATTTGTTATTTTATTCCATGCTGATCACAAAATGTGATCTATATCGTTTCATGCATGTCAGTGGATTCATTTTCCATGGTTTCAGCTACCGGTAATCAGTCATAATCTGAAAATATTAAGTGGGCAATTCCATAAATAAATCCTAAGTAAAGTTGAATGCATTTCTCAGTAACATGACAAAATTTTAAATTTCCACCATCTCTGAGATTTAAACTATTTCTTTGTCCATCAACTCTGTGCTGTGCATGCCACCTGCCACTTTAATGATCTTCTTGGGTACCAAATTGTTGCAACAGTATGATGTTTGTGTAAAAGGATGCCTTGTTTTATTTGTTAATGGCTCTAAACAACAAGAATAATAATTCTGGCAATTTGATTACAGCATGATATTATAATCATTCTATTATTGGTGCTAATTTTTATGATGCTTGATTTATAAATTAAACTTTATGATGAGTGTGTATTTGTGCAATAAATCATACTATATCCAGGACACAGTACTATCTGGGGTTCCAGGTATCCAATGGAGTCTTAGAATATACCACCCATGAAAACAGGGCTAATACTTATAAATAATGTGTGTGTGACAGAAAGAAGTTTTCTCAACACTGTGTTTATTATTCTGTGCAGCTCTTTGGTGCATAATCAAAAATATTATATATTAATTTTGCATTGTAATTTATAGCTTTAAAAAGCTTTTCTAATTAACAATTTTGCCTAATGTCTGTGGTAGAAGAGCAATATTAATCATTTACTCCTTCTCTTTCTCTCCTCCTCCTTCTCCTCTTCCTCTTCTTCTGAAAGATCTCAGTTTTGAGAATAAATTCAGGGAGTCAAAAGAGAATTAAATATCATTATATGTTTATTAGTAAAAATGTCAGTAATTGCGAAATCCTGCTTGGCCATGAAATAACATAGTTCCTATCCCCTGGAACAGATGGTTGCTCTGAGTGTAAGTCTTGTTTGTATAATAATGTACATATTTTCAGACTCCTCCTTCAAGGAATCTCCTCTCTGCCAAGTTTAATGACTCGATGATAATCAGAGACATCAGGAATCTGGGAGGCAAGGGTGTTTCTAATCTCTCAGCAAAATCATAGAACACCATGACCTTTAGGACAGTCCTAAAGGCTGGGAAAGAACTCTGAAAATGTGAGTGAAAATGTGAAAATATATACTTTCTCCACTATACAAAATATAAGGATGCAATATTAATTGCATAAGGAGCTTCACAGACCTAAAGAAACAGAGGTAGCTGCACTAAGAACCAGCTTCTCAGAAAGATACTAGAGAAGGACATAAAGAGATTTAGGGAGTGTTGATCAAGGTCAAGGTCCTAACCAGCTAGGTTTACAAAGGCAGACAGATCCTCGAATTCTTTTGCAATGTTACCCCAAAAACAAAACATAACATAACATAACATAACATAACATAACAGTGATTGCTGTCCTTTTCCTAAGATTCAAGGGGCTAAGGTCATAGAATGCTGATTCCTGAGCTGGTCAAGAGGAAACCTGGAATAAATAACTGAATTGATATGTAAATAAAAATCACGTGGGGCTTTTGGTATGCACAAGATTAGCTAGCAGAGAACAATAGCAGCTCTTTTGTCAGCTCTTTTGTGTGTGTGTGTGTGTGTGTGTGTGTGTGTGTGTGTGTGAGAGAGAGAGAGAGAGAGAGAGAGAGAGCTGTCCTGGAGCTCAAACAGGTCTTCAAGAAATAGTTCTCACAGGCTTTCTGAATTTGGTCGGAAAATCCATGGAGAGAACAAAGCTCTCTTAGGATTTTTCATAGTTCACTTAGAATTTTTTCTAACAGGATTTCTGACCATGGTTGAAAATCTTAAACTTAGAGAGCTATCGCAGTTCTTTTAGAATGTTTCTGGCTTTCTGATTTTGAAAAAAAAAACAAAAAAACAAAAACAAAAAAACAAAAACAAAAAACAAGAATTACTTTTAGAAATTTTTTCTAATTGCATTTCTGACTTGGTCAGAATTTTTATAGCAGCTTTTCTGACTTTGGTTGGAAAATCCGTGAGCTGTCAAGAGTGATTTTAAAACTGTTTTCTAGGAAAGAGTTGCTCAAGCAGACTACAGAGCCAAGAGCTATCTACATAGAGCTCTCTAGAGAGCCATCTTGAGTAGAACATAGGCTGTAAGCTTGGGCTCATGGTTTGACTTGAGGTGTTTGTTTTAAGGCTCCCAAACACCCATTCTCTCAGGAACCCTTCTCCAAGCTGAGGCTGGTCCTTGGCAAGTAATCAATCACATCACCTTCTCAGAACTCAGACCCTAAATTAGCCCAAAGGGAGACAGTAAAATTGGAAATGTCATAACAGAAACAGGGCTTAACTTTGCCAAGATTTTGCTTCAGTTCAGCTCACAAGCCAGTGATCAAGAAAGTGGGCATATGGCTGTCAACCATATGCCAACCAAGTTGTTACTCTCTTTCTGTCTGTCTGTCTGTCTGTCTTTTTTGTCTTTTTCCCCCATTTTTTATTAGATATTTTCTTTATTTACATTTCAAATGTTATCCCCTTTCCTAGTTTCCCCTTCGAAAACTCCTTATCCCTTTCCCCCTCCCCCTGCTCATCAACCCACCCACTCCCACTTCTAGGCCCTGGCAGTCCTTTATACTGGGGCATATAACCTTCACAGGACCAAGAGCTTCTCCTTCCACTGATGACCAACTAGGCCATCCTCTGCTATGTATGCAGCTAAAGCCAGGAGTCCCACCATGTGTTTTCTTTGGTTACTCCATTTCAATCTTAACTATCCAATTAGTCAGTCCTTCTCTCTTAGACTGGACCAAAGATGTAAAACTAGGAATATAGGTTACTATGTTCTGACCTGTTCATTCCAGTGATGCTTTAGTAATAACTGCTATTTACCTGCACAGTAGACATTCCCCACTTCTTTTAAAAAAAAAAAAAAAAAAAAGGAGAAAAGAAAGGTTTCTGGAATACAATGTTCTCAAATTGAATGCTAAGATTTCTATCTCCCATAAAAGTAAAATGGTTAACCAAATGTCAGTGGAATTAGTTACTTATTGAATAGGTATAGCCCCCTTCTACTTTATCTCACTCAATCCTGTGTTGTCTTTCTGCTCAAAATGTAAACAAAACCACAAAATCCTAGTGGCCATCTGGAAACCATAATGAA
>LR755308.1:20295-46781 GCA_902729485.2 Mus minutoides
TTCAGTTGGGGAAATGCCTCCATGAGATCTAGCTGTGAGGCATTTTCTCAATTAGTGATCAAGAGCCTCTTGTGGGTGGGACCATCTCTGGGCTGGCAGTCTTGGGTTCTATAAAAGAGCAGGCTGAGCAAGCCAGTAAAGAACATCCCTCCATGGCTTCTGCATCAGCTCCTGCTTGAGTTCCAGTCCTGACTCCCTTTTGTGATGAACAGCAGTATGGGAGTGTAAGCTGAATAAACCCTTTCCTCCCCAACTTGCTTCTTGGTCATAATGTTTGTGCAGGAATAGAAACCCTGACTAAGACACCACCCTACCCATTCATCTTCAGATTCATGAACTCTTTTCTCACTAATTGTTGTTGTATCAGTGTGTGTGTGTGTGTGTGTGTGTGTGTGTGTGTGTATCCTGTTCAAAGCCTGCTACCTATATGTATGTTTTCAGGGCTGACTGGTGTGCTCTTCCCTGGAGAAGGCCATCACTCCCAACCCAGCTTTCCTCAGTTTCCTATAGTACTCTCTGCAGGCGTGGGGTCTTGGGAACTTTTACCATCCAGTTTGGTATGTCCATTGGTGTCATCCTTGTTCAGTTCATGTTTGGGCAATCATGTTGGTGAGACTTTATGCATAAGCTTCTGATCATACCAGAAGACATGAGACATGATCTCATGGCAAACTCCCTGCTCCTCTGGCTCTTAGAATCTTTCGGCTTCCTCTTCTGCAGTGTTCCCCGAGCCTTACATGGCAGTGTTTTATAGATGTATCCATTAGGGCTGAACTCCATAACTGTATTTTGATTGGTTGTGATTTTCTGTAATATGCAGAGAGAATCTCTTTTGCAATGTATGGAAGTATCACCTGTCAATAAAATGCTGCTGGCCTATTAGCTTAGGCAGGACATAGGGATGTGGAAGTTCTGTTACAGACAAAGGATTCTGAGATAGTCAGGAATGGTGCTTTTGTCCCAGACAGTTGAATGAAACTGTAGGCGAGGTACCTAGCTATGTGGCATGACTTAGACTAGTTTAAATGGGATAATTGAGTTATGAGCGAGTAGAAATGAGCCAAAGCTATTGGTCTAGGCATTTATTCATATATAAGAAGTCTGAGAGTCAATATTTTAGGGAACTTGGGTGTGGGTGGAAAAACTTGAGGTTATAGTAGTGGTCTCCATCTGCTTCAAAGAAGTTTTCTTGATAAGAGGCAAAGACTACATTTATTTGTGGGTATAAGGACAGATGTTGTAGATTGTTGCTAGGGATTATACTGGTTTAGTAAATTGGTGGTTAAAGATTCTCTTCTAATACCCATGACTTCACTAGCACTGAGTAGTTAACTAGGTTTTAGTACTAGACACAGTCTCTTTCTGGTTGATCATGTCAAAATCTAATTAAAGAACTGTTGTTTACCTCTAAGGTATGCGTGCCCACTACTGCATCCTTAAGGTTAATGTGCCATGCTGGTCATTGATGTGGTTCATAGACACGATAATTGGGTAACACTGTTAGTTTCTTCCCTTCTATGGAAGCTTGGATGGTATCTTCTGGTACCATGAATGCTAGTCTTCAGAGAAAAAGCATTCAGTTCAGTTCCATCTCAGGAGTCTCTGGGTCCTGTTTCTAAAGTACATGATGTTTTCAGCAATAGGTACTTACCTTCCACCTTGAAGGGAAAATCAAGAGCCACAGCAATAAGCTATATGTTTTGGGAATCTCTTAGCCCTGTATATCAACTTAAAAGGGAACTTCTCATGTCTAGTGCTGAGGTTTTTGTTAGGTGGTCTGAATCTTAGAGAGAGCACCATCACCCAAATAAGAAATCTTTATTAAAACTATATGTGTATAGTTATATATACAATTATGTGGGGAATTGCTGGGTGGTTTCCAGTCGAGCTGAGGTCTAAACCCCGATGGTCATAATTCACATACGTAACATGGTAGGCGTTCCCTCATGCTCCTGGAACTCCAGCCCCTGCCTAAGGTACCACCTCCCACAGCCCCCACAAGAGAAGCATGGTCAGTAGTCACATAAGCAATGGCCCAAGCTTCTAACCTTCAGGCTAAACTCCTCCCCAGTTACCTAGCAACAGTGAAGACCATAAAAAGGGGTGTTCAGCCCCCCTTGCTCTCTTACTCTATTCCTTTGTCCTCTTACCTCTCACTTCTCTTCCCTTTCTCTTTGTCTTCTCCTCTCCTCTTTCTGTTCCTCTTTCTCTTTCTAGCCTTCTCTCTCTCCTCTTTCTGTTCCTCTTTCTCTCTAGCCTTTTCTCTCTCTCTCTCTCTTCTACCTTCTCTCTTTCCCCTGCATTTCTATAATAAAGCTCTTAAAGAATAGACTGTCTCTGCTCCTTTAAGTTCTGCTGTGCATTCTGGTTAGTGTTGGGAACCTCTTCCCCTATTCCCTCTCTCCCACAACCCTGGTGGCTTTAGCAAAGTAACTCCTGAGGTGGAGGGTCCCCAGGTCGGGGGCTNTCTCTCTCTCTTCTACCTTCTCTCTTTCCCCTGCATTTCTATAATAAAGCTCTTAAAGAATAGACTGTCTCTGCTCCTTTAAGTTCTGCTGTGCATTCTGGTTAGTGTTGGGAACCTCTTCCCCTATTCCCTCTCTCCCACAACCCTGGTGGCTTTAGCAAAGTAACTCCTGAGGTGGAGGGTCCCCAGGTCGGGGGCTTCCCTCTCCACCTTCGCAGTGTGGATCAGAGGCTTAGATGCTCACCTTCGGCCATGTGGAAATTGTCCCTGCAGCCCCCCAATGCCTGCATTTGCCTACCCAGAGCACAAGAAATCTGGCCGGATGTTAGGCTCTTTTTCCTTCCCCTACTTTCACTAGGGCCCCCAGGCTCCCCCACCTTTTATTTTGTTCCCAACAGAATTACATGTATTATAGGAAGGTTGGTAAATCATTAATAGTATTTTTAATCCTTCATTTTTTTTCCTTTTCCTTTTTTGTTTTAGTCAGGGTTTCACTGTATAGTCTATGTTAGTTCCCACTCTAGATCCTTCCACATGAGTGCTAGCCTGCTTGGGATTACATATATATTCCACAACGCTGAGTTGCCCTTCCTCAGTCTTGACTCTTTTCTAATATCCCAAGAGTCTCATATGCTCTACGTTGGACTACACATTGCCCTATAAAAGGTGGAGTTTAGCTATGCCAAGAAGACTGATCATCATAGGCTCAAATCCAATAAATGAGGTACTATGCACTAGGCATCTCATAGTACATGTAATATATACAATATACAGTAATGTTGAATCTCATCACTATCATAATCTAGACATAATCCAGGTATCCACACTTTCTCCCTGATCTTTTCCCCTTAACATACTTGAAGAAAATACAGTTTGTCTTACCTCTAATCCATCAGCCTTACATTGCACATGTTTCTTCTTGCTACTCTAAGCTACCACCCATGACATCTGGCTTGTGGCTCCACCAAGAACACTTGGGCTGTTCATCATCCTAGTAGAGTTGTGTGTGTATCAGCAGAGGGGCAACCGGAAGCCTCACTTCCCTTCATTGCGTTATCTCCCACTCTATCACATACCAAGCACCGCTCCAGTTGTTGTTTTTTTTTTTTAGAAGAGTGGGAGACATAGAATCCAAGTAAAAGACATCATCTTTCATTTGACTTTCCCAGTGTCCAAAGTAAAAGCACCAAGCTTTTCTCAAGAATACCTAATTTTTGCATTCTTCTTAAATAATGCCTGTTCTTCCACAAAAAAAAAAAAAGGGAATCTGGACTTTCACATTTCTCAATATTGTCCAATGTAGCCCTATATTCATGTTCTTCCATATACCTAAGATAATATGAGGATATATTTCTTAAAAGATGAGCTATTCAATATAGAATAGCTAAATATTTAACATAGTGGTAGAAAATGATCCTTGGCACTCAGAATAAATATCCAATCCAGCCTCCCTGAGAGATAGAAAAGTATTTTAAGACTCCACCTCCTTCCTGGTTCTATAAAAGATAAAATAAACACACAGATGGACACATACACAAACTCAAGCACATACTTGGACATGGTAAAATCTAAATCCACCTTATAAAATAAAGGAGAGATAGATACAACATTCATGTAACTCCAAGCTGACCTTGAACTTGCCATCATTCTGTTTTAGCAAGAAGGTAGACAGATGAGACAAAATGTTGGCTGAAGTGGAAAAATGAAGGGTTCAAGGTAATCTTAAACTCCCTATCAGGTCCAAGGCCATCCTGGATACAAAGAAAGACATTATCTCAATCAATCAATCAAAAATAAATAACATATTTTTTCTAAAAGTACCAAAGTTCCATGATGTGTTCAGCATCACCAGGGAAGGACAGGGCAGCATGTTACATAATCATGCAAAAGTATAGAAGTTCTGTGTTCTTCATCTTACCCTCAGCTATAGAGCATAGGAGACTTACCAATTAGAACATTGCTAGTCCAAGTTACTATCTCAAGGAGCAGGAATTTTGAAATGAAGTATTTGAGATTTCATTCATTCTTACATATTAGGGCATATAAGTTTCTTGGATGAGAACTTTTCTTATGTGTATACATGTACGTGAAAGGGAAGATTTATAGCCTTCCTGGACAAGTAATCTCTTCAAGACTTTGAAGATTATTACCTATGATTTTTGTTTTGTTTTGTTTTGTTTTGTTTTGTTTTTTTGAGACAGGATTTCTCTGTGTAGCCCTGGCTGTCCTGGAACTCACTCTGTAGACCAGGCTGGCCTCGAACTCAGAAAACCACCTGCCTCTGCCTCCCGAGTGCTGGGATTAAAGGCGTGCGCCACCACGTCCGGCTTGATTATTACCTATGATTAACCTAGACTCTACATTTGTTCTTTGGTAAGACAGGTCATAAAGTTGATAAAATTGTTCCTGGGCCTTGTAACAATCTGTACCCATTCTTCCAGCTAGAAATGTTCTTCTTAGACAAATCCAAGAAAGAAAATGGAAAGTACATCAAGGTAATATTCTTCTTGAGTCTAATATTGTATCCAATACATAATAGCACTTAGTGGATGCAAAGTTGGGCCGAAGTGATAACAAGTGCTGTCATCCTCAAAAAGAGCTCCAGTTTTTAACAGTAGAAGAAAAGCCTTGTTTGTGGAAAGTGTACTTGAGTATGTTTATAAGGATTTAATTCCAAATGATAGCACCAGACTTGTCAGAAAAGCACTCTCTTCAAGGTTTTATTTAGGGCAAGTTTAACGTCTTTATTCCTCAAACTATAGATCAGTGGGTTAAGCATGGGAACCACATTGGTATAAAATACTGAAGCAAACCTTCCCTCTTCCATTGAACCAGGGAAAGAGGTTGTTAAATAGGTGAATGCCCCTGACCCAAAAAACAGAGCAACAGCAACTACATGGGAACCACATGTGCCAAAGGCTTTGGATCTGCCCTCAGCAGAAGGAATCTTAAGAATGTTAGAGAGAATCAATGCATAAGAGATAAAGATGCTGATACTGGATGCTGTGATGACTACTCCAACAACAATAAAAAACACAAGCTCATTGGCATAGGTGCTGGTGCAGGAGAGCTGTAGGAGGGGGAGAACTTCACAGAGATAATGGTGGATCATGTTGGAATCACAAAAAGTAAGTGTCAGCATGCTTCCAGTATGGGCCATGGCTCCAGCAAACCCTATCACATATGAACAAAACATCAGCAGAGTACAGACCTGAGGAGACATGGTAACTGTGTACAGCAGAGGATTGCAAATGGCCACATAGCGATCATAGGCCATTGACACCAGCACGTAACACTCAGAATTGACAAAGAAACAGAAAAAAAACAGTTGAGTCATGCAACCCATGTAGGAGATAATGTTTTCAGAGACAAAATCACTCAACATTTTTGGCGTGAACACACAGGAATAAGAGAAATCTATAAAGGACAAGTTGAAGAGGAAAAAGTACATTGGAGTATGAAGGCTGGAATTCAACCCAATTAAGGTGATGAGGCCCAAATTGCCTATGACAGTGAGCATGTAGATACCTAAGAAGAAGAAGAAGAGAGGCAGCTGGAGAGCTGGTTGATCTGAAAATCCCACAAGGATAAATTCAGTCACAGAGGAGCTATTTCTTGGAGCCATTCTCTTCTGAGACATCACCTAGAAAAGTTGAATAAAACACACAATGACAGCTATATGCATGCATAATGGAAGAAGGCTCTAGAAAGTAAATCAGTGAGTATGCATGCCTGCTTTTCTTTGGCCTCTCCTCCTTCATCTACAATTCTCTTCATCTTAAGCCACTAATAGTGTGACTGAGCATAGCTCATTTCCAATGGACTGACTAAAGAATCAATCTGTTTATTTACACGGATAACAAGGATTCTGCTCTTGCCTAATAGATGAGGAAGCAGATGACTTCTACTGGCTACACATGGACTTTCAAAAAAATAACTCAAGAACCAAGAGTTAACTCAAAGCTCAGTGCCTTAGGCTTTGTTAAATGTAGATCTGCAGAACTTATTCTATTCATGACTCTTTCTCAACCACACATGAAGTTCCCACCTACAGAGAAAATCAAGCCCAAACTGTTCCCTGCTGGCTGTTTATACTGCCTTCCACCTCCAAATCTCTTTACTTACCTTGCCTTAGAGTCAATGCTGAAGGCTATAGAGTAATAAATGCTTTCAAGAGCCCTTGTGTATATGTTTAGAAGAAAACCACCAAGAAAGATAGAATTCAGAACTTTCCTTTCCTTCTCCTTAGTTCTTATCGGTTCAGTTTTATGCAATAGCTTTTTCCATTATCTTAGAAGAAGATGGTGTCACTATACCACAAGTCTGACAGACTCAGATGTTCACTCTTCTTATTCTCCTGTTACTAAGAATCTGTGCTTTATATGGCCCCAGCACTCTGAAGTGCTCACAGGAAGGACCTCAGTTAAGGGGCATCATCCCATTTCCTTTCTATCAACTTCAAGAAAACAAGCAAGGTTTTTGACAAGAAGTAAAAGCTGGTGTATTGCAGGAAGTTGCACAGCTTAGTGATCTTGGGGACCTGATTAAGGCAGACTCCCCTGGGAATTTTTCTAAAATCAGTCTCTACTGGGATGAACCTACTGTCATTGTTTACAGGCTGTGTTAGATATTTCTGTTCCAACTAAAAGAGCTAAAGTTCTACTTAAACTTCTCCCATACACAAGGGATGTTATATTATTATTTGGAAGCTCATTTTTCCTCTCCTTTATTCTTGGAGCCTAAAACTGACTTTAATAAGGAAAGACCCCAAACTTAGTTTCTACCATTTCCTATTTCTCCTGGGGAGCTTTCAGGGGGAAGACAAAGAGAACAGTTCACATAAAATCTTCCTAGGTCCATGAGCTTCTTACAATAGTGAGATACCACCACAGATTCCACCTACACTACAGAAAGCCATAAACAAGGACTGATTAAAATACCACAGCACACATGAAGGAAGCACTCATATCTGTTTAGGATAGGAGGTACTTCAGGGTTTGATACTACCCTTATTTAGATGATAAAGCTGCCTTTCATCCTATCAAACATAAACATCTGCAGTTGTAAGTTTCCACTGAAGCTACCTAAAATAATCTGCTTTCCTCAAGTGGCCCTAAAAGACACCACTTATCCTTGTATGAATATTAATAGCATGTCCTTTCACTCTTAAATATACTTCATGGTGGATTGCAGATTTTGTGTTTGTACTACTAAAAAGAACACAAGCAAGTATTCAGACCCTCTGGCCCTGTGGTCTTGCAGATTGACTAATGTCTATCTACTTTATGACACCCCTCTGGCTGCCACCTTTTTTACCCTTCAAAGTCCTCCTTAACTAAACTTACCCTTCTTGTACATCTATTATCACTTTGCCTTCAAACATAGAAAGGGCTTAAATTACAAGCTGCTTCTGATTTGCTGAAGCTGAGAACTTTAAGCAAAAAACTCGAAACTCAAGCTACATACCTAAAATAGATTAGAAAGAAAAACTAAGCACAAGCAAGGATAAAATAATAAATTGGTCTGCATTGTTTAACTTTTTTTTTTAAGAGCACCTTCTACTGCTAGGCGCATGCTCAGTAAGTACATAGGTTGACCTCAACACATGCTAAATAATGTTCATAGCACAATTATATGCATGAGCCCAAAACTGAAAGTAACCTACAGGTCAACCAACTGTAGAATGGATAATAAATAGTGGGATTTTCAACAATTCTGGGATTGTAAAAATAAGACTTCATTTAGCCATGAAAGTTCATGATATCAAGTTACCATGGTATTAAAGAAAACAAGCACAAAGGGGCACACGTCTGTGGTTCCATGGAATTGTGCTTTAAATATGAAATGAATTCCTGAGCTCAAGCTTTGAATGCTTGGTTCCTAGTTAATTACAATGTCTGAGGACGTTGTAAAACCTTTAAGATTTGGGATGGAGTCAGAGAAAGTAAGTCACTAGGGATGTGACTTTGAAAATTACACCTAGTCACTCAGTCCTTCCTTGCTCTATGCTTCCTTCTACCATGAGGTGAATAGCTTCCTCCTCCACACATTCCACCTCCAAAATTTCTGGCCAAGTAATTAGTCCTAAAAAATGCAAGATAAAATGCCTCTTCTATTAAGTAATGTCTATCAACTATTGGAAATATTTGATCACAACAGAAATAAGCCAAACATACATTCATTTGATTATAGTTCATTTATTTTCATGTACATTTGCTGTTTAACCTATATTTACATCTGTGTTGTTAGCTTCCATGTAGTTGCTAGGAATTGAGCCCAGGTCTTCTGGAAGAGCAGCCAACATTCTTAACCACTGAGCTGAGCCATCTTTCTAGTTCCCCAAATATCTTTTTGTTTGTTTGTTTGTTTGTTTTGAGATAAAGTTTCTCTGTGTAGTCTTGACTGTACTGAAACTCACTCTGCAGACCAGGCTGGCCTCAAACTCACAGAGATCCAACTGCCTCTGTCTTCTGAGTGCTGGGATTAAAGTCATGTGTCACCACTGCCTGGCAAAAAAAGCTAGACATGTTTTTGTTTGTTTGTTTTTGTTTTATTTTTGGTTTTTGTTGTTGTTTTATTTTATGTTTTTAAGACAGGCATACAATTTTTAAAACAAAAACATAACCTGTCATTTTAGAAGTCAAGCATCAGTTTTGCTCACAGGAAAGTTGGAGGCTAGTAACTGGATAGAGACACAAAAGACAGGCTGCTGGTGGCATTCTATTTCTGACATGACTACTGCTTAACTGCAGCTAGTTAGCAAAGGATTCATCAATTTATAGAAATATATGTTAGACTTAAATTAAATGTTTAAAGAATAAGTGGAGAACAACAACAAAAAAATCATCCTACCAAATTAGTTTAATTTTAAGCATAAAGTTTCCAAACATCTTGTGCCATAAAGTTCTCATTTGGAAAATGGGTATTTGCTCTCCTGACAACTTGTTATATAGAAGAATATGCAAGAAAAATAGCTCTGTTTTTATTTCTCATCCATTATATATCTCTCAAAATAAAACTGTTTTATTTTTTCTTGCATAAAAGAAGGAAAGCTATAGAAAAGATAATTAATGCATTTGGAGCAATCACAGCATTATGTTCCAAGCATTATGCTGGATGTTTTCTAATATAATACTGTATGTTTATAACAATATGGAATGTATATGCATGTGGCAGATTGTATTTTCCAAAGATGGCCACACCAACTCTCTCTCTCTCTCTTTCTCTCTCTCTCTCTCTCTCTCTCTCTCTCTCACACACACACACACACACACACTCTTACACACACATACATATATAGCTTGCATCCCATGTGCTCTTGGAAGAACAGGACTCTTCCAATAAACTGATAGGATCTTGGCCCTGTGAGAGCTCTGGAGCTTCTTACACCAATAGAGTATGGTAAAATGGATACTATATGACATCCAACCAGAGATCATACAAGGATGTTCATTCTTCATTTCTTTCTCTTTTGTCACCTTCCTGACAGTACAGTATGTTCAGAGCACTCTGACCTTGTTCCAAAATACACTGCAAGGTAAAAATTTATGATTATCTCTCCAGTGTTGAAAGAGAACAGACAGCCTTTGGTATACACATGAAAGGAGTAGATATCAGGAAAAAACAAAAAACAAAAAAACACTCAATGAAGTGTCAAAGGGAATGACCAGGACATCTCTAAGTTATATGGTCCAGTCAGATCTGCCTGCTACACAAAACCTCCTCTTTCAGTTGAATGATGTTTTTGAGATTTCTTTTTATAAAGAAAATGGGTATTTCTTCTCAGTACATATACTTTCTTCCCCACCACATTCTTCTACTTTGGGTGGAAGCTTAGCAGCTGTGTGGCAGCAAAGGTGAAGTGTTCTCTCTATTCATCAGTTTAGATGTCACCTTGTTTATCGCTCAATAAATATTTATCAAGAACAACTATTTTTGCAGTATTAAAACACTTTATATTTAGAAAGGTTCCTCTTGATTTTTTGAAAAAAAAATGTAGGAATTATTGGTGAGACATACAAATTTTATCTGTTTTTTTCATGAAAGATCTTATAGAAACTAAGTAAAAACTTTATAAGAGTAAGGAGAAAAATTGAGAAAGTACTAATGTAGAGAGACAACCACTAGAACAGGGAACCTGTGGATTCCTGGTGGCCTGTGACTTGGGTTTAGTGTGTTTCCTATACAGAACACAAAAGATAAAATCTGGCATAATGCTGAACCCCAAAGGAGTCATCTTATGTCTAAATTAAAGGGGAAAGCTCACAAAGGAAAATAACCAAACTTATCTTGGCCTTAAAGAAAGAAAGTTGGACAAACTATTTCTCACAAATCTATAATCACCGCCTTGTGTGAGGTAAAAAAAAATCCATATTGCATGTATGATAAGAAAAAGTCACTATGAAGAAAATAGTTTCAATACAAATGCAAAAGACAGCCGGGTGTGGTGGCAAATGCCTTTAATCCCAGCACTCGGGAGGCAGAGGCAGGCAGATTTCTGAGTTCGAGGCTACAAAGTGAGTTCCAGGACAGCCAGGGCTATACAGAGAAACCCTGTCTCAAAAAAACAAAAAAAAAAAGCAATTCCCCAGATAAAAATCTGGGGATCGTGAGCTCATCATGTGAATCATTAAACCAACAAAAAACAAGATGGCATAAATAAGAATTACATGAATGAATGAGACACACAAAATGTGCCTTAGAGTGTTTACGACTTGTAGAACTATGAAGCAATAAATCAAGAGTACCAGAGGGGAGGCATTAGCAACATGGAAGTTTGGGAGTGCCCAAACCATTGAGCTATTTAAGGCATATTAAAATAGAAAACTGCATGTATGTATATGTGTGTGTATACATGCATCTGTATGTGTGTATGTGTGTGTCTATCATTCAGGTATCTAGAACATCAGGGATTTTAGACATTAAAATAGCATCACTGAAATTGGGACCTGATTTATATGGTAAAACAGGATAATTGAAATTGGGTCCACTATCAGTATGCTAAACATAGTAGACAAAATAAATAGAAAATAAAATTAATTAACTGGAAAGTAGATAGAAGGACAGTACCTGGAAGTCGCCATCAGTTGAGAATAGGAAAGACCATGAATTAAAAATATAATGTGACAAATCTAGAAATAAGAAGGTTTAACAATCAGCTGAGCCAGTCTTCTGCTTTTGTTGTCTCCATGTCAGAAGACAAACAATAGTGGCTCTAAAAACATTCAGGAAAAAAAAATCCCATCTATACTGAACTTACACAAACTTGTTTCCTTTCCATTGTTCCCTAAACAACCATTAAACAATTTGCATTGGATTGATATTGTATTAGGTATTATAAATAATGTACTGATGATATAAATATATGTAAATTGTATTCAAATATTGTGTCACTTTATATAAGAAATTTTGAATTGGTTGATCTGTAAATCTATTCTGGTCCTAGCCCACCAAGTATACTGAGAGACAATTGCATACACAGAGCACAGAATTTAGACCCAATTCTCTGCTCTAAAAATGAAGCAGTGATCAAAATAGACACAGTTCCTGTGGTTTGGACATATAATCCAGATGGAAAACCTACACATAACTGTTTAGAAAACAATTAGTGCACAGGGAGGAAATATGAATTTCTGTATAAAACTGTATAAGTGAAACCCTAGTAAGCCTTGAAGGTCTGAAAAGACCTCTCTAAGAAACTGAAATTGAGTTGCAAAACTGAAAATTAAGTGGAAATGAAATTATTTTTTGTGATTACTCAACCTCAGAATCCCTTCCATGTGTGCCTTCATTGTATCCAGACTCCAAATCCATCTCTCACAACTCTCAAAAACTACAAGTAGGAACTGTTTACGCTACATTTTGGGAAAGATGAAAAAACAAATGTCTCCATTAATAACAGTCAGGATGGTGGCTGTGCCAGCAGGAACAACCAGTGCAGCCTAATCAGACAATTCTGTGTGACATACCTTCACTTCCACCACCTTCTTGTCATCCCTGATGCCAACAGCTGGTTCACAACCCAGTTCTAAGAACCTGTGACCTACCCCATTTCTTGGCAATGAGTATATATATATATATATATATATATATATATATATATATATATATACATATACATATATATAAAGTTAACCGTAATCAAGTTCTGATGTTGAAAGCTAAATACTTGACTTGCACTAATGATTTTGCTAAACAGACATAGCATCCAACTGCCCTCTAAATGTATATCTCTGTGCCAATAGATCATTAGTGATGCATTCCAATCTCATGAGAGGAGTTTCTTTGTGCAGTGGGCAGTGATTATAGTAAAAGCTAACAGCTGATCAATGTGCAGACTAAATATGGAGTGATCAACCAAAAAGGGATATCTACAAAAAAAAAATCCCTCCCCCAAAATCTCAGAAGCCATCTTTGAAGAGGAGCAGAAAGATTTATAGAGCCAGAGATCTGGGAGGAACAGTGTCTTCTGGACATGATAGGGCTATGGTCATGAACTCACACCCCTTGTAACTGCCTGTGTAAGACCTGTATAACATCAAACAAGCCAGTCAACATTCTAAGGTGGATGGTTGTGAGTTCATCCGCCTCCACCCCTAACTGTTGATAGCTTTTAACGGTTGATGACTTCTAAAGAAGGGAGAAAGAGTTCCTCTAAGGATATGGCCCTTGGTAGGTTGAACAGTCTGCAGTTGATGGCCTCACACTCGTGTGTATGTGGGTGGCACAGGTGGGTTTGTTTCTTAAGAACAGAAAGACAAAAAGTTGGGAGGAGGTAAAAAAGTAAGGGATGAATCTTAGGGTAGTTAGGAGGAGAGATGAAAGTGATGGTGACCAAAATATACTATATGCATACATGAGATTCTCAAGTTATTAAAGTATCATATTTTTAAAATATGGAAAATAGTTTTATTCAAGTAAAACCCACTGCAGGCTTTTATAGAAAATGTATCTCTGAGTTAATAGCATGCTGTTTGTGCTAATTCTATTCAGAAACAGCCTCTAATTATTATGTTGTTACTATGGAAATGCACACTCTGCTTTACCATATAGTTTAAAAAATCTATTCCTATTAGTTTTGAATAACAAATAGATTTCCAGCTCAGAAATCAGTAAAGTATTCTGAGCACAGAAAAACCATAAAGGGATGTGAAGAGGGTTATAAAGTGGAAGAGCCCAATGCTTCAAATTTAGAAAACAACAATATTGACAAGACATGTTATACATGGCAAGGAGAGTTTGGTGTTGTTAGAGTGTGTTGATGCTGTAAATTCACGTTCTCTCCTCCCTCTCTAAGTCCATAAACAATTAAGAAATTATCTATAGGAGTCAATCAGAAAACAAAAGCTTTGTGAAGGATAAGGTCAACTAGAAGTCTTGGCTTGAATATGCACCTACTATATGACATTGTAATGTCCTCCTTGTATATCACACCATGGTTGAATTTTTTTTTTTTTATAATCTGAGTCCATGTCCAAACTGAACTGGATGGAGAACAGTTTATCTCCTGTCCAAAGAGCACATGATTACAAGTGGGAAGCTGAGGTTCTCAGAACCTGACTATCCTAAGTAGAAAGCAAGGAAATGTGATCAGAGGAAAGGGTAGACCACACTGAGCCACAAATTCATTCTCCATGATTCTTATCAGTCCTATTGACCTGTCTTCTCTATTGGGGTGGGAAGAAGACAAAGTAGGCATCAAGGGTATGCACTTCAGGTAAAATCCAGGTCCCTCCCTACTAGAGGACATAAAGAGGAGCCTGAGTGAGGCCAGATGGGCTCAGAGAGCCTGGCATCAGTTTGTACATGATTGTAATCAGTGATGAGCAAGACAAAAAAAATCCAAAACAGGATTCTTTAATATCTAAGGGAGATTAAAAACTCCCTAGTTAATTGTAGTGATAGTTAAATTGTTAGTGGGCATTATGTAAGTGGTTTAACCTAACAAGATGCATCCTGGAACTTTGAAAGGTAAGAGAAGAGAACTAAGGAGTGGATGATTAAATTTGATAACTACTAAAATGTCAAAGAGAAAGCTTATCTTAGGACTTACAAGAGAAATTTAGGACATCAGAATAACATGTGGCTATTTAAAAGCCCTTGATGAGAGTGACACGATACTGTCTTTCTCTGTAGCAATCACAGAGTTTTGCATCCCACTGACATTGCAGCATTAAACACATTGTAGTTACGTAGCTGTTAAAAATAATTATTTAATTCACAGTCAATTGTGCTGAAAGCTGTTTACATGTTTACAGAAAGACAATAAAATTATAAAGTGATACTTAATGCAATCATATTCTATTCATGCTTATATAGCATTACACAAAGAGGTCTATGTTTTTCTACTTACAGAAAGAGAGAGAGAGAGAGAGATGGAGAAAGTGGGGGTGGAATATTCTGAAAGAACATGCACCAAGATGCCACGTATGGTAATATTTAAGTGCTAGGATCATGGCGTTCTTTTCTTTCAGAGATTTTGCTTATCTCTATGCACTTATTATCTCACACATTTCTACCATATGAGCATTTCTTTTTCAAATCTGAAGCAAAAAATGTTTTTTTAAAAATTAAATTATGAGTAAAACACTGCATAATTTCACTATTTTAAGTTACCACTGGGGATTTGTTCAACATTCACTTAACACCTTCTGTATCTACCAGGCATCAAGATCCCTAAATTTGTTAGCTCACCTGGGTGGAATTGAGAATATAACCTAAATAAACGACTTGTGAATATGTTACAATGGTATCCATAAAGCAATAATCCATCAGTCCACATACATATTTTCATACTCACTCTATTAGCGCCATGCCTTCTAAAGAAAGGAAAATGATTTGTGTCTTTCTTTTGACATATGTTTTTCAGAAAAGTGTTTCCAGCTCAAAGGAGTAAATTCAAGGTCTTACTCAGCTTAAGGCAGCAAGAACTTGGACTTTGTATAGGTGAATATATATGCAGTGCATGATCTATTTCTTAAACACCCAGATTGAGCCTTCTGGAAGGCAGCTAGTGTGAAAAACGTGGGCTTTAGAGTTACACAGCTCAAATGAAATTCTTCATTCTGCCACATATCTATCCAATCTAGGCAGATCCCTTCACTTCATGGAATTTTGTTGTTGTTGTTGTTTTCTCCTCTCTAAAATGAGCATAATTGTCTGAGACAGTTGTGTAAAAACTTAAAGAATCGTATATAAAAATTAATAGAACACAGAAAGCCTCAAAACTGTATTAGGGATTGAAAACCATGAGGGTTTAAACTGAAACTTCTTGTCCATATATCTACTTTCATTCTCAAATACTGATATCCTGGACAGTTTTCTTTTAAAGAGAGACATCACTGCAAAATGGAAAAGAAGGAAGGGAGCAAATGAAACAAATGGCCATATCTTGAATAAAACCGAACTGAATTTCATTTACAACCACCCTCTCATCCCTGGTTCATTTCTTTCTTTTGTGTGTCCTCACGAGACCTTAATGGAAAGTTGAGGAAGGTGTCATTAACTAGGTAAAAAGGTAACCATGGATGACACAACACATGGGTCACCATTTTTAATGTCAGCAGACCTTCCCACTCACACAGAATTTATGTGCTCAGAGAAACAAGTATCTAAATGTGTGCTTTACAAACATGAATGTTTTCCTACATGATTTCAGAATCACACTAACTATGTCACATCCTACTACATACCCATGTCTTAGTTTTAAACAGTCTCAAAGCAGAACCAATGTAGAGCATAACAAGTCTAAAATAAGTCATTTACCAGAAAGAAATAAGAGTCTCAAATTTTAATAAAGTTATATTAAAAAGGTCATAGAAACCAGCCGTAGAACAGTTGCTATCAGCCAAGTCATTGCATGTTGATTCTTAAACTAAGTGCTGACTACAAGGAATCATAATCCATTAGACAAAATTAGAATGCACACATTCATGATACATGTGATCTGTGACTAAAGAGGATCATTTTGGAAAAAAATGCAACTAAAGAGATTTTACTGAGTTTTTAAAATCCCCATTTCTTAAACATTTGGATCATAATAGATTAAGAATTATCAATATATGCTAAAATTCCATGTAAAAGTCTGAAAGGAAACACGTATTTATTTTGTAAAGTCTGAAAATAATACACTACAATTGCTGTCAAGTCTTAAATGTCAAAGGCGTAACCATTCCCAATAAAGTCACTAAACAAGTGATGGCAAAGCCTTTACATTATCAGATGTCTGAAAAGGAAATCATGAAGGTTATACAATTCATATTCACATCTGAGAGAAAAATATGACAATGTATCCTGACATAGCAGTAGTAAGTACTTTAAGTCAGCAAAAAAAGAATCATGCTATGTTATTGGAGGCTTTGTGTTCAGCAAACTCATCTTGTGAGAACAGAGATCCAGGCAGGACTTGGAAACAATCAGTCACAAATGTGAATGATTCATTTCTCTCATTGCCTAAGCTTTCTCTCCTGTTATTGCTGGGCTATTAGTTGAAATGGAGTGAAAAATTAATTATCAAACTTGAAAATTTTGTAAAACATCCTTCCAAGGTTTAATTAGATAAAGATGGAGTTTAATCATCTTATCAAATGCCATGCATTTTAACATAAGAAGGTGTGGAAAGTTGGGATTTACATTTCTACATTAGTCACCAGGTTAGGGGTCACAAGCAAACAGAGAAAATATAATTGGGGTTTGCAAGGAATAGACAGTGACTCCAAACATGTCCATTTCTATATTGGAAGAGAAAGACATACTCAGGAGAATGAGAACATAAATGCCCATTTCATAAAGCAGCTTCAAAAACTACATGCTCCATTCTTGTGTCCAAAGATAATAACACCTGCCTGACACATGTTAAGCTAGTCAGAGGTGGGAAGGTATGAGATGCCAACAAGGGACAGCTGGGGATGTGTGTACAAACTGTACACCCAATTTGTGGTGGGGATAGAAATAGAAAACTGAGCAGATAATGGCTAAATGCTAAATACTGTGAGAACACATAAAAAAGATGTTGACACCAAAGAGACAGAAAAGGAGGGTGGGTTCTAGAAGAATACCTCACCATAGATATGCACAAAACCTAAGTCTCCTCAGAGAATCTCTTCTTCCTGCAATAAAATAAACTATTTAGCACATAATAATGTAAGAAATAAGGAAAAGACAAATTCCAGTTTTGCTCTAATTTCTTTTTGTATATTATTTTGTATATACATATGTTGTATGTGTAATTGTCTATGTATGTGTATGCCTACATGTGGATGTACATGTGCATGTGTGTGTTTGGCTGTCAAGACCAGAGATCCACTTTGGGATTCTTCTTCCTCTGCTACTTTTGTGAGTGTGGAGTATGGGGGTGGGGCATATATAGAGACCAGAAATTAATATCCAGACATTGTCTTCAGCTACATTCTGAGACAGCGTCTCTCACTGAATCTGAAGCTCACCAACTGGTTATGCTGACAAATCCTCAGGATCAATCACTCTGTCCCCCAATACTAGGGTTACAGATGCAAATACTGCCCATATTTGGCTTTTATATGGACACTAGACTTTCAAACTCCAGATTGCATTCTTCTGAAGCAGGCATTTTACCCATGAAGGAATCCCCATGCCCCCCCTTTTTTCATTTCTTTATTCAGACAGCTATCAAAAGCAGTTGGTGAATTACAAAAGGTAGAGTTAAAAGAAGACAATAAAGTGAGTGCTGCCACCACTAAAAGTGAATGGCAGTGAATGCTCTGAGTGGCAGAGATAGAACCCAAGATAGAACCAACTGAAATAAACTTTCAAGAAGAAGAATTCAGGGGCTGGAGAGATGGTTAGTAGATAAGATCACTAGCTGTTCTTACAGAGACCTGGGCTCAATTCTTGCCACCTATGGGTGCTCACAACTGTCTGTAACTTTAGAGCCAGAGGATCTGAAGTCCTTTTCTGACATCCAAGGTCATCAGTCATACACTGGCACACAGACATACATGTAGGCATAACACTGATGTACACAAATTAAATAAGTATTTAAAGGAACTTTCTATAAAACTCAAGAATCCTCAAGGTACAAGCACTGCCATGTTTGGCTTTTATGTGGATACTAGGCTTTCAGACTTCAGCTCTTTCATGCTTATGAAGCAGGTACTTTACCCGTAGAGGAATAGCCATAGTCCATTATTTTTCATATATATCCTAATAGAAGAGAAACTTAAGACTTGGTGAATATAAGTATGTTTAACAAGCATAATTTAGGAGGATGGAAAATAACCTAATACACAAGAATAAAAGATTGGTAATTACACAAAACACATCCATATGATAGAAAGTTATACAATCATGACAGTTGAGTCAAAGGCAAAAGATAAGAAAAGTCCTGCTGTGATCCCTGTCTTTCCCAGTACCCACTGTCTGGCAGCCAAGAGTAGGCTCTTTCATTTTTTTTTACTTCTTTTTTTTTCTTCTTATCCCTTTTCCCATAATTACAACCTTATACATGCATCTTTTGTTCTTATTCATTTATTCATACTAATAACAACTTCTTTCTCTTCCGATTAATTTTTATCAGAAAATATTGTAAGCTTGTTTAAAAAAAAACTACTTCTTATAAGGGTTTTCAAACACTTCTACCAACCCCTCTTCTAGCCCACAGTCTAAAGGTAGGGGAGAAAAGATGGTAAATAGGACTAGGAGATTTGGACCTGTTTAGAAGTAGTTCTTTGGGACAATTCCAATCTCCATTTGTCAGGATACCAGCAGTCTAGTTCAGTAATGTCAGGATACCAAACATTAATCAGACATGGTGGCATGATCCAGCAGAAACAGCCAGGCCTCAACCAAATCAGCATGGATCAGTGGGTGTGACCAGAATCATTTAGAACACCAGAAGTTTTCTTCCGTGCTTCTCTCAATGAAAGGAAGATCAGCAAAGACACAAGACAAACTAAGCATGGCAGAGCCAGCTATGCAAGCAGCCTGTCGCTGTCCATTGCAGAGCCAGCTATGCAAGCAGCCCGTCACTGTCCACTGCAGAGCCAGCTATGCAAGCAGCCCGTCACTGTCCATGGCAGAGCCAGCTATGCAAGCAGCCCATCGCTGTCCATTGCAGAGCCAGCTATGCAAGCAGCCCGTCACTGTCCATTGAACGCTATTTATACTTACTCCAAACATCATGTGTTCTTGCCTCAACAAAACACTACAACAGACTGCCCCAGCAAGACACCAAGTGAGTCTATATCACATGATCCAACCAGAAATTTCCACTTTAAGATATATTTTTAATCATCTTCTCATGGCTTGAAAGCAAGAAAAATATTATGGTAAAATATTTTGACATGCACCCATATTTGGACATGCATTGAGTATAAAAATATACATGTAAGAAACAAATGGGCTTAGGGTGGACTCTGTATAAGACTACAGGAGAAACACAAAGCCAGTAGAAATGGACATGTCTTCTCTATGGTTTTCTTTGGTAATAATTATAAATTCTACGAACATTTTCTTAGCTTTGTTTGGACTACTATAACAAAGACTTTACAGTGAGTGGTTTGCAGGCAATTCATTTCTCACAGTACTGGATTCTAAGAATACAAGGACAAGGTGTCAATAGATGGATTGTTCTACTATAGAATCGACTTTTTCTGGTTGACAAGCTGATACTTGTTGCTGCTTCTGTAATGTTGGATGCAAAGGAATCTCTTGTCGTCTTGTAAGGTCACTAATCCCATTCATGAGGACTTCACCCTCATGACATAGTCACTTCTCAAAGATTCTACCTCCTTGTGTGTCATTTAATTTATGGCAGTATATTAGCATTCATATTAACAAACATATACTCTCTAATTAATATTCAAATAAGTATATATCTCTAGTTAATATTCAATTATCAGTATACATTATCAGTAGATATAGAAATGGTCTGGTAAACATGATGTTTATATGGATATTCAAGGACTCAGAAAAGTGATGAATTTATTGCCTAAATTCACACAATAGCTGATATTAGAAGAGCTGGTGTTTGAAGGAATGGATCTATAGAAATGAGAACAGAAATGTTGAGAGCCTAGTGTTTAATTTTCTTAATTTCATTTAATTGCATGTTTAAAAATATCACATGCCCTACTTAAAGTTACACAACTACTGAGTCAAAGGTAGAAATCCAACTTTACTATACCCTCTATGCCTAACCTCTGGTCATCCTGCTTTTGGTGCTGCCCTGCCCCTACCTCGCACTAGTTTTCCAGATTCTATATTGTTCCTGTATCCATGTTCATTCTTTAAGGAAAAAAAAAAAAAACATTTTACTTAGAGTCTCATGCATGAATACTGTGTTTACATTATTTCACTCTACATTCTCTATCCTCCAAGCTCTCCTATGTTCCACTCCCCTCCATTTCAATTTCATGAGCACTTCCTTAACTATTATTGTTACACACACACATACACACACATGCATATGTAAAAATAAAGCCTGCTGAGTTTGTTTAGTGTTGCTCATATGTATATGTATCTAGGGCTGACCTTTGAGATCAGACATCTTGTCTCTGGAGAAGACTGAATCTCTCACTTTCGGCAGCCATTAATTTCTTGTAGTTCTTCATCTAGGAGTAGGACCTCGTAAAATTTCACTCATGAACACTGGGGTATTGTCATGTAGGACTTGTTTGAGCAATGATGTTAAGATTTCATGGTTACAGCATTCCTGTCATATCTAGAAGATTCTAACCCCCTGCAGAATTTTTGGATCTCTTTATGCATACTCTTCTTTGATGTTCTCACAGTATTAGCATAGTAATTGTATTATAGGTATAAAATTTGGGATGGGCTTTGAATTTATCTTTATAGATGTGCATCAACCCAAAAGTCAAAACTATACATTTGTCCACACTTCTTGTCTTACAAATGGAAGAGACTTCTAAAGATAGCTTCTGAAGATAAGCTTCACTTATCATTACTTCACAAAAAATAATTTACTATTTATAATTTTTTTCTAAGCCAAAGGGTAACAACCTTGTTCCACATAATGATATCAGCTTAACAATTTATGAGTCTGAGGTCTATCTGCTCATCCACCTCTTACTGGGAGCTATCTCCATAAGTTTTAGAAGAAAACAAATGATCCAGTCTAACAAAATGACGGAAAATACAATGCAAGAACTAGTTCACAAGTTTAGGCAAAATTGTGGTTAAGAGAAATCACAAAGTTACTGCCAATCTTGTTCCATCAACAACAGCACCAGGGAGGCACAAAGATATTTTGGCATGAAGAAACAGCAGAGGTAAGCCCAGTAGAAAAACGGGCACTTAGTTACTACTCCTTTAGCCTAGGTGGCAAGAAGTCCAAAAATAAATGCCACCATGTCACCTTTTCCTTGCTTCTTGATTCCACTGTCAAGGTTACAGTTGGCTTGACCCAAAAAATAACCCAGAAGGAAGGGGAGTTTTTAGGGAATTGTATCTATGACTTGGGGAGAGAAACTGAGTGACAGAAAGTTGATCTGAAAAAGGTACAAGGAAACATCACATCTAGTCTCTGTTGCTTGCAGTACCTGTGACACTCAGTGCACATTGCTTTTGCTGACTGGTCTCAGTGTGGAGATAACCTGATTATGACTTGTAACACAAACAATTGCATTCTTCTAAAATATTCTCTAGGTTCTTAATGAAAAACTCTTTGCTGGACACTTCTCTGTGATAACTTTAAAGATATAATATGAAAATAATGAAATACTATACTAATTGATTCACTGAGCTGGGCATGGTGGTGCATGTCTGTAACCCTAGCTCTTGAGAAGTAGAGGCAGGAAGATCAAGAGTTCAAAGCCAGTCTTGGCACATAATGACCTTGAGACCAGCCTGGTATACAGAGGGCTTTGTTTCCAAAAAAAAAAAAAAAAAAAAAAAAAAAATCCATCCTTCTGAAATCTAACTTTTTCTATAAGTTCTTCCAGTCAGCATTAATATGAAACCCTTAAAAGTCCAGGTTCTACATCACTGTCTCAGGAAGTGTCATGCTTACTACTCTCTCAGTCATTATAAACTTGCTCTGAACTTTGTAAAATGCCTCAAGAAATTTTCTGGTCATTCATCCAAGACCATCTCAACAAAATCTTAAACCTCCTACCTTTTTGCCAAAAAAAAAGGTTCTATTTAAAATTATCTCTTAACATGTTGAATAAATTTCTTTAGTCACAACCAGTTTTTAATATCCTAGCCCAGCTTACAGTTGAAATGAAGTGTTCTGTGACTTGAGGGAGGAAGAAAGGAAGCCATAATGGAAAGCAACCAATATGTGAAATATAGAACCTGTGGTCTACCCGCTGTTCTGCTAAGAGACTGATACACATGACATGAATTTGCATCTATTCTCAGTAATAAAAGGAACTGATGTGTGGTCCTCAAAAAGTCTGCTAAGTTTCTTTAAGAATCTTCTAATGAACCTTTCATATGGAGATGAACCCACCCAGGAAAGAATGAAATTTTCCCCTATGTAACACATGAGGACCCAGTCATTTATGAAAGGGGAAAAGAGCAACTCTTCAAAACATTATCTCTTCCTTAGGAAAATGAACTTCTGCTCAATGTTTTTCTCAGAGCAACTTTGACATCCTTATTCCTTAAGCTATAGATTAATGGGTTGAGCATGGGCACCACAATGGTATAAAACAAGGAAGACACTTTTCCTTGGTTCATAGGCAAAAGGGAAGAAGGTTTGAGATACATGAATGCCCCTGACCCAAAAAAGAGAGAAACTGCAATTATGTGGGAGCTGCAGGTGCTGAAGGCCTTGGACCTGCCCTCTGTGGAACTGATGCGAAGGATACTGGAGAGGATGAGGGCATAAGAAATAAAGATGGTGACTGTGGGTACTCCTATATCAATGCCCACAACAATGAAAACTACCAGCTCATTTACATAGGTGCTGGTGCAAGAGCGTTCCAGAAGAGGGAGGATGTCACACATGTAGTGATTGACAAGCTTGTCAGTGCAGAAGGTCAGTCTCACCATGAATGCTGTGTGGGCCATGGCTCCAGCAAATCCCATCACATACACACCTAGCAAAAGGAGTAAGCACACCTGGGGAGACATGGTCACGGTGTACATCAGAGGATTACAGATGGCGACATACCTGTCATATGCCATTGCTGATAGGATGAAGGACTCAGAGACAACAAAGAAAAGAAAGAAGAAGAGCTGGGTCATGCATCCAGAGTAGGAGATGATGTTTTTCTTTGAGACAAAACTCACGAGCATTTTGGGGGTAATAACAGTGGAGTAGCAGAAATCTATAAGGGACAAGTTGAAGAGGAAAAAGTACATAGGGGTGTGCAGATGAGAGTTCAGCCCGATCAGGGTAATCAAGCCCAGGTTCCCCACCACGGTGACCATGTAGAAACCTAGAAACAGAAAGAAGAGGGGCATGCGGAGTCCTGGCTGGTCTGTCAGGCCTGCGAGGATGAACTCTGGCACAGAGGCATTTTCAGTGGCCATCCTCTAGGCATTCTGCAAGAGACAAGAGAAAAGGGTCATTGTAGTGGGGCAGGGATAGAAAACATTGCTGCCCTCCCTGTCACCTCCTGGGGTCTAGAGAATTGCATACACACAGATTATGAATTTTAGCAGAGTCTGGTTTCTGGTTACCTGCGCAGCTGTTTCCAGGGTCCCACTGACTCCACACAATGCCTTGAAGAAGACACAAGGGTCCGTGAGGTTAGAAAGGATTCCAGAGAGCCAGTGAGGGGACTCTCAAGTCTTTAATTTGGTTGTGCTGTTGTGTCCCTCTAATTTCAGCTTTTCTTCAAGTTTAAAATTGTGCCAGTCTAGAGGAAGAGTTCCCAGAGGCTGAAGCCAGCCTGTGTCCTATGTATCCTTCTAACTGTTATCCTGGGACAGAGGAAGTTTTTCTCAGAGCTTTGGAAATCATTCAAATCTTTCATTCAGACTCAGCCACTCATCATCCTTCAGCTCCAAAGGTCAAGGCTGAGCCTTTTATCCAACTCTTATCTTCCCGTTGTGAGGAGGCTGCAGTGTTAACTCAAAGACAGACAATAGACACTTTAACTTCCTCTGCAAGCCTGTGTGTCAGAGCCCTTTCAGCTGCCTGGACAGAGTATGCTAGAGAAGATCTCTAAAGAGCTCTTCCCTAAGGTTCTCCAGCTTTCAGGAAGGCTGAGCAATTGCATTCTGGCTTTGCAGATCTGGGACGTAGTTAATGAAGAAGTCTGAGATTCCCTGGGGGTCATGACACAACACTGGATATTGACTTTTTAAAAAGAAAAGAAGTTTACTTATCCCTTGATACTAATTGAATGTACTTTTGGTAACAAAAATGTTTGTTGAGGGACTGGAGGATGCGACTTAGTTGATAAATGTTTATCTACCATACACAAAGCCCTGGGTTTAATTCCTAGTTTAAGGTGAACCAGGCTTGGCTGTGCTTTCCTGTAATCTTATCACTAGGGAATATGAGACAGGATGAACAGAAAAAAAATCATATCATCCATATCTGCATAGGGAGTTCAAGGTCAGCCTGGAATACAAAAAAACCTTTGTTAACTTCTCTCTCTCTCTCTCTTTCTCTCTCTCTCTCTCTGTGTGTGTGTGTGTGTGTATGTGTATGTGTGTGTGTGCATGTGTGTTCATTTAACATCTATACAGTGCTATGCAAAGGATTGCAATCTACCATATGCTATTTAATGCATATTACAAAATGTTTTCATCCTAGCATTTTCTTCTAACCCCAACATGGCAGAATTCTTCAAAGGGAGTGAGGAGGGGGTGATATGAGCACACAATGGTACACTTTCCTTCCCCCTTGAATCATATGGGCAAAATTTATCAATACCACTTTAGAGATGAAATAATTCTCTATATATTAAGCTATGGAGACCACATTAAACACCTTTTCCTACCTTACTCCAAATATGGAGTCAAATTACTTTTATTATCTCACAGTAGGAAGTTATGAAATATACAAAGAAAGAGCCTTCCTTTCAAGGCTCTGATGATGTCTTGAAAATTACAATGTAATATCTGACTAAATATGTGATAAGGTCCAGAAAAGGTAAATAAAAAATGCTACCCCAGTTCAAAGTAGGGTGCTGCACAGGCTGCTTACATTTCAGTTCATCGGGAGGGAGAAGCCAGCCTGTCCTCTCACAGAATTTGAGCTTGGTATTAATGAGCAGTCCCCATCAGTTAAGAACAGTTTTCCCAAGATTGATAACTAGCCAGAGAAAGTATTCTAACTTGACTCTGTTCACTCCACCAGATAGCTGTATCAGTTCTCTTCCTTTGCTCTTTTTCTAATTCCTCTCTGTGACAAAATTTACCTCCACAGTGCCCCAGGCTCTCTGAGTCTCCTCTGAGTTTAATGACAGTCTAATGTCACTCTTAGGACCTCATCAATTTAAGGCGGAAGTTCAATTTATATATATTTTAAAAAGTGTTTTTAAAGTAGTTTAAAATACCCTAGCTGCACAATTACAGAACTATAATCTTATTTAAAATGTGGATCCTGCTCCCCCAATGCAAACATAATAAATCAGAATCTCTTGGAGTGAGACATTGTAACCAACGTTGCTCTTCTAATTCTCCCACTTGTCTGGGCATTTAGCCAGGGATCCCCTGACCAATGTTTATATTTTCAGCAAGAAAAGCGAAGTTCCAGTCTTTACGGAGTTGTTTGATGGTACAAGAATAAATATGGATCTCCAACTTCTACAGTTACATTGCCTTGGGAAACATCTAATTGACCTTTAGAGTTAGGACATCAGACTTGGAATAGTAATGGAGATGAGAAACTTGAATACCACAATACCAGTATAGATTATGTGAATCCATGAACCACATTGAACAAGGGGGTGACCTGGTCAGATTGTGCTGAGAGAGATCAGTTCAATATTCAGTATCAGCAATTTGATGGAAAATTCCTTCCAGTGTTCTTTGTAACTTGTGGTTCAGGCATAGTTTATTAATTAAATGAGCCATCAATAAGACAAGAAATTGGGACTGTTAGAGCAAGTACTTGACA
>LR755338.1:0-15482 GCA_902729485.2 Mus minutoides
TGCTACATCCACTCCAGTAGTGACCCCCTGACAGGCTGGAAAGTCTGGGCATGGTCCCTAGGCAAAAAGCTCATGGAAATTTAGTCTCCTGTAATTGTGGCATCCTGTATAAAGAATCATCCAATGTCCTTGCTTTAGTTGGTAAACAGCTCTGTGTGCTTTCCCTTAATATTGCTTATTATAAGTGCTCCTAAGGATTCATATTTTAACATATAGCTAAGTTACATTCTAAGCAGCCCTTGATCTAACCTTGAGCATGTATAGCTAAGTCACTGCCCTACACAGGAATTCACCACTACCTAAGAATAAGGAAGTTTGTGACCTGAGAAGGAACCAGACTAGATACTTAGAACTATAGCTAGCTGAGTTACACCCAGATACAAGTATTTACAATGGCTTAGGGGGAAGTGGACTATGACAAGGGCATGAAGCCCTTGCCCCTGGCTCCTAAGTTTAAACTGACCTCAGGTGGAATTGTTTTTTATCCCAGTTGTTAACCTTGAATCTTATCCCAGTTGGTTCTTGCCAGTCCTTCCCCACTTGCATTACTGTTTTGTTATCTTGCTGGTGTGTCACCTAACTTCCCCATTTTCTTCTGTATAAAAGTCTGATGCTCAATTTGACAAATTACATTCAGATCCACACTCCCTTGTGTCCTGTCTGTTTGTCACCCCACTTCCGCACCCCTGATCCCCACTGATTGAGAGGGGCCGACTAGGCCTGGTCTGTGGCAAGTAAGCATGATTATAATTGGAATTGTATTTAATCCGCATTTAATTTAGCATAAAGATCATTGCATATATTTGAGAAATATATTTAATTTTCCTAGTTTTATTTACTGATAAAATGGAGATATTCACTTATTATTCCCATTACTATTATGTATTATATTTTCATGGGTAATCTCTAGGAATTCAAAAAAATACTAGTTCAGATTAAAATGTGTTTATATAGAAATAACCAAGGCAGTTCCCAGGCTGTGATAAGAATCACGTGATATAAGCTGGGCGTGGTGGTGCATGCCTTTAATCCCAGCACTCGGGAGGCAGAGGCAGGCGGATTTCTGAGTTTGAGGCCAGCCTGGTCTACAAAGTAAGTTCCAAGACAGCCAGGGCTACACAGAGAAAGCCTGTCTTGAAAACCAAACCAAACCAAACCAAACAAACAAACCTACCCCCCCCCCAAAAAAAAAAAAAGAATCAATGATATTTCCTCAAAGGTCCTTCCCTATGAGTCCTGGGAGGCTCTCACCTCCCAGGTCTCTGGTACACTCTGGCAGTGGTTATCTCCCAACCTCCTATTTCCTGAGTTTGCCTGTTTACAGTCTTTCTCTAGGCCCTCAGGTCTTCAGTCCTTTTCCCTTGTCCAATACCAGATCAGGTTCCCCCCTCACCATCCATTTTCCCTCCTAAGTCCCTCCTTCCCTACTCTATCATGATTGCTTTCTTCTCTCTCTCTCAAGTTGGACTGAATCGTCCTCATTTGGGTACTTCAGCTTGTTGAGCCTTTTGAATTCTGTGGACTGTACCTTGTGGATTCTTTTTTTTTTTTTTTCTCTTTCCTTTCCTTTCCTTTCCTTTCCTTTCCTTTCCTTTCCTTTCCTTTCCTTTTTGTTTTTTGTTTGTTTGTTTGTTCTTTTTTTTTTTTTTTGGCTAATACCCACTTATTAGTGAATACATACCATGAATGTCCTTTTGAGTCTGAGTTACCTCACCCAGGATGCTCACCTCCAGAAGGAAGGCAGGACATCCGTGAGAGATGGGGTTGCCATCCCACAGTCACACCTCTGACCTATAGTTGTTTCTGTCTGAAAGAATTATAGGAATGGAAATGGAGAGAAGCCTGAAAAAAAGAAGGTCCAGTGACAGGCACAAAGTGGGATCCAGGTCAAGGGGATGTCACAAGGCCTGACAATATTACTGAGGCCATGGAGCACTCACAAAAAGGGATCTATCATGACTGCCCTCCGAAAGACCCAACAAGCAGCTGAAAGTGTCAGATGTAGATATTTGTACCCAACCAATGGACAGAAGCAGCCAACCCCTGTTGTTGAATTAGGGAAGGCTGAAAGAATTTGAGGAAAAGGGCGATCCTTTAAGAGGTCAGGAGTCTTAATTAATCTGGACCCCTGAGATCTTCAAACACTGGACCACCAAACAGACAGAATACACCAGCTGATATGAGACCCTCAACACACATACAATAGAGGACTTCCAAGTTTATGTTCATTCAGAGATGATGCACCTAACCCTCAAGAGACTAGAGGCCCCAGGTAGTTTAGGGAGTGTGGGAGCATCCAAGTGGTGACAGGGTGTGGTGGGGAGGAGGTGTGAGATGTGGAGCAGTAGGAGGGTGGGAGGGGAGGGGAAGGGAATGGAATATGTACTATAAAAAATGAATTACAAATAAAATTAAATTGCAAAAAAGAATGGAGGGATAGAGAAGAGAATGTTTAAGAGAGAAAAATTGTAAATAAGGTTGTATGGAGTGAACACTACTTTGGCAAGGTTTCCAGTTATATGTTGTCTATACCTTAATTTCATTTGCTCAATATATATTAATCTCTTTTTTTACTTTATATCTTTGGAAATTTATTTATTTTTCCCAGTTAATTGATTAAGTTTTTTACACTCCAGATTTTATTCACACTCTCCCTCAAGTCTACCTTCTCAGTGTTCCACATCCCATACCTCTGTTCCACCCGTCTCCATGAGGATGTGCCTACCCAACCCCATACTCTACCCTACCTGACCTCTAAACTCCCTGGGGTCTCCAGTCTCACCAGGGTTATGTGTATCATTTCTAATTGAACACAGACCAGGCAGTCTTCTGCTGCCTGGTTGGTGGTCTAGTGTTTGAGAGATCTTAGGGGTCCAGAATAAGGCAAGTGCCTTCGTGTTTGAGAGATCTTAGGGGTCCAGAATAAGGCAAGTGCCTTTTTAGCTATTTTAAATATCTAAACTGAAAATATTTTCTGTAGTTAAAATATGTGAATTTCTTTGTACTTTAATAAAACCAAACTTTAAGGTGAACATTATCAAGTGCTAACCAATGATTCTTAATCCATGATGACATAGAAACAAGTATACATAGCAGTCAGAATTACTTATGCTATTTTTCTTAATTTTCAAAATAAGTCATTAGCGTACATAAATACTGTACAGCTAGGAAGTTATGTAAGCTGATAAATTCCAATCTATCTGCTTCCCTGTTTGATGAGACCCTCACACTCATCAGATCACAAATGCATAATAATCAATTTTCATTTCCTTTGGTAGGCAAAAGAAATATTTAATTTTCTGAGATACCAATGAGAATGCTGTTTGTATATGGTTGCTTTTACCTGAGTTGATCTTGATCCTTTGCTGAATCAGCTTTCCCTTTATAAACATGCTGAAGTGGATTCTGTGCATTTAATTTAAAATCCAATCCTAATTCCAAGATATTTTATTAGTATTATTTTGAATTCAACTTGAGAATTTGTTCTTATTTACACCAACAATTATCTACTAACGAATTTCTAAGATTTCAGCAATACCTGTCTTTCCTGATAGTCAGACACTAGCTATTTTAAGCAAACAAGATTTCTTTGCTAGCATCTTCCCTCTGAGTCCAGCGGAGGTGGCTACGATCGCTTGTGTGCTCTCCACACCCCAGGACATTAGGATCACCTCTGGATTAAGGGACCTTGGGATCACCTCGGGATTACAGAAGAGAGGCAGCCTGCTGTGAAAGTTCTGACCCTAGAACTCAGGAAGTGGATCAGAGCTCCAGTCTGCTAGACACTGGACTTGCAAGAGAAGAGCTTGCCTTCAGAGAATGCTCTGATCACTGGATTTCCAGGAGGAGTTGGTCTACCAGAAATGCTGTCAGAGGCTAACAGAATCACAGGAGGATCAAGCTCAAACCAGTGACAGCTTGGACATTAACATCAGAAATCTCCAGATGGAGAAAGGCAAATGTAAGAATCTCATTAACAGAAACCAAGAACAATGGGCATCATCAGAACCCAGTGCACCCACTGCACTGAATCCTGGATACCCCTACATGCCTGAAAAGCAAGACTTTAAATCATATCTCATGATGATGGTAGAAGATTATAAGAAGGACTTTAATAACACAATTAAAGAAATACAGGAGAACAATGCTTAACAGGCAGAAGCCCTTAAAGAAGAAAAACAAAAATTCTTCAAGGAACTACAGGAGAACACTGCTAAACAGGTAGAAGCCATTAAAGAGGAAATACAAAAATCCCTCAAGGAATCACAAGAGAACACTGCTAAACAAGTAGAAGCCCTTAAAGAGCTACAGGCAAACACTGCTAAACAGGTAGAAGAAACATAAAAATCCCTTAAAGAACTACAGAAAAACACAAACAAAGAGGTGATGGAATTGAAGAAAACCATTCAAGATCTAAAAATGGAAGTAGAAACAATGAAGAAAACCCAAAGAGAGACAACACTGGATATAGAAACCCTAGGAAAGAAATCAGGAAACATAGATGTGAGCACCAGCAACAGAATACAAGAGATGGAAGAAAGAATCTCAGGTGCAGAAGATTCCATAGAGATCATGGACACAACAATCAAAGAAAACGCAAAATGCAAAAAGATACTAACTCCAAACATCCAAGAAATCCAGGACACAATGAGAAGACCAAGCCTATGAATAATAGGAATAGAAGAGAATGAAGATTCTCAACTTAAAGGGCCAGAAAATATCTTCAACAAAATCATAGAAGAAAACATCCCATACCTAAAGAAAGAGATGCCCATGAACATACAAGAAGCCTACAGAACTCCAAACAGACTGGACCAGAAAAGAAATTCCTCCCAACACATAATAATCAAAACAACAAATGTACTAAATAAAAACAATATTAAAAGCAGTAAGGGAAAAAGGTCAAGAACATATAAAAGCAGGCCTATTAGAATTACTCCAGACATCTCACCAGAGACTATGAAAGCTAGAAGATCCTGGACAGATGTTATATAGACACTAAGAGAACACAAATGCCAGCCCAGGCTACTATACCCAGCAAAACTGTCAATTACCATAGATGGAGAAACCAAAGTTTTCCATGACAAAACTAAATTCACACAATATCTTTGCACGATATCCTTCAAAGGATAATAACAGGAAAACACCAACACAAAGATGGAAACTACACCCTAGAAAAAAATAAGAAAGTAATTCTTTAACAAAACTAAAAGAAGACAGCCACAAGAACAGACTCCCATCTTTAACATCAAAAATGACAGGAAATAACACTAACTTTTCTTTGATTTTTCTTAACATCAATGGACTCAATTCCCCAATAAAAAGACATAGACTTACAGACTGGCTACACAAACAAGACGCAACATTTTACTGCTTACAGAAAACCCACCTCAGAGACAAAGACAGACACTACCTCAGAGGAAAAGGCTGGAAAACAATTTTCCAAGCAAATGGCTCAAAGAAACAAGCAGGAGTAGCCAGTCTAATATCAAGTAAAATTGACTTCCAACCCAAAGTTATCAAAAAAGACAAGGAGGGGCACTTCATACTCATCAAAGGCAAAATCCACCAAAATGAACTCTCAATTCTAAATATCTATGCTCCAAATGTAAGGGTAGCCACATTCATTAAAGAAACTTTAGTAAAGCTCAAAGCACACATTGCACCTCACACAATAATAGTGGGAGACTTTAACACCCCACTCTCACCAATGGGCAGATCCTGGAAACAGAAACTAAACAGACACACATGGACACTAACAGAAGTTATGAAACAAATGGATTTAACAGACATCTATAGAAGATTTTATCCTAAAACAAAAGGATATACCGTCTTCTCAGCACCTCATGGTTCCTCCTCAAAAATTGACCATATAATTGGTCACAAAACAGGCCTTAACAGAAACAAAAATATTGAAATTATCCCATGCATCCTAACAGATCACCATGGACTAAGGATGATCTTCAATAACAGCAGAAATAATAGAAAGCCAACATTCACGTGGAAATTGAACAACACTCTACTCAATGGTACCTTGGTCAAGGAAGAAATAAAGAAAGAAATTAAACACTTTTTAGAGTTTAATGAAAATGAAGCTACAGCATACCCAAACTTATGGGACACAATGAAAGAAGTCCTAAGAGGAAAACGCATAGCCCTGAGTGCCTCCAAAAAGAAACTAGAGAGAACATATACTAGCAGTCTGACAGAACACCTAGAAACTCTAGAATGAAAGGAAGCAAATTCATCCAAGAGGAGTAGACGGCAGGATATAATCAAACTCAGAGCTGAAATCAACCAAGTGGAAACAAAAAGAACTATTCAAAGAATCAACCAAATCCGAAATAACAAAATCAGATATGAAAAAGGAGACATAACAACTGATCCCGAGGAAATCCAAAACATCATCAGATCCTACTACGAAAGCCTATACTCAACAAAACTGGAAAACCTGGTTGAAATGGACAACTTCCTAGACAGACACCAGGTACCAAAGTTAAATCAGGATCAGATTAACAATCTTAACAGTCCCATTTCCCCTAAAGAATAGAAGCAGTCATTAATAGTCTCCCAACCAAAAAAAGCCCAGGACCAGATGGGTTTATTCCAGAGTTCTATCAGACCTTCAAAGAAGACCTAATTCCAACTTTCCTCAAACTATTCCACAAAATAGAAACAGAAGGTACTCTACCCAATTCGTTCTATGAAGCCACAATTACTCTGATACCTAAACCACACAAAGATCCAACAAAGAAAGAGAAATGTAGACCAATATCCCTTATGAATATTGACGCAAAAATACTCAATAAAATCCTCACAAACAGAATCCAAGAACACATCAAAACGATCAGCCATCATGACCAAGTAGGCTTCATCTCAGGGATGCAGGTATGGTTTAATAAATGGAAATCCATCAAGGTAATCCACTATATAAACAAACTCAAAGACAAAAATTACATGATCATCTCCTAAATGCTGAGAAAGCATTTGACAAAATCCAGCACCCATTCATGTTAAAAGTCATGGAAAGATCTAGGATGCAAGGCCCATACCTAAACATAATAAAAGCAATATACAACAAACCAGTAGCCAACATCAAAGTAAATGGAGAGAAGCTGGAAGCAATCCCACTAAAATCAGGGACTAGACAAGGCTGCCCACTTTTTCCCTACCTATTCAATATAGTACTTGAAGTCCTAGCCAGAGCAATTCGACAATGAACGGAGATCAAGGGGATACAAATTGGAAAGGAAGAAGTCAAAATATCACTATTTGCAGATGATATGATAGTATATATAAGTGACCCTAAAGATTCCAGCAGTGAACTCCTAAACCTGATAAACAGCTTCAGCTCAGTAGCTGAATATAAAATTAACTCAAACAAATCAGTGGCCTTTCTCTACACAAAAGATAAACAGCATGAGAAAGAAATTAGGGAAACAACACCCTTCACAATAGTCACAAATAATATAAAATACCTTGGTGTGACTTTAACGAAGGAAGTGAAAGATCTGTATGACAAGAACTTCAAGTCTCTGAAGAAAGAAATTGAAGATCTCAGAAGATGGAAAGATCTCTCGTGCTCATGGATTGGCAGGTTTAATATCGTCCAAATGGCTATCCTGCCGAAAGCAATCTACAGATTCAATGCAATCCCCATAAAAATTCCAACTCAATTCTTCACTGTGATAGAAAGGGCAATTTGCAAATTCATCTGGAATAATAAAAAACCTAGAATAGCTAAAACTATCCTCAACAATAAGAGAACCTCTGGTGGAATCAACATGCCTGACCTCAAGCTGTACTACAGAGCAATTGTGATTAAAAACTGCATGGTACTGGTATGACAACAGACAGGTAGACCAATGGATTAGAATTGAAGACCCAGAAATGAACCCACATACCATAGGTCACCTTATCTTCGACAAGGGAGCTAAAACTATCCAGTGGAAAAAAGACAGCATTTTCAATAAATGGTGCTGGCACAACTGGAGGACAACATGTAGAAGAGTGCGAATTGATCCATTCCTATCTCCTTGTACAAAGCCAGAATCTAAATTGATCAAAGACCTCCACATTAAACCAGAGACTCTGAAATTCATAGGGGAGAAAGGTGGGAAAACCCTTGAAGATATGGGCACAGGGGTAAAATTCCTAAACAGAACAACAATGGCCTGTGCTGTAAGATTACATATCAACAAATGGGACCTTATAAAATTTGCAAAGCTTATGTAAAGCAAAAGATACTGTCAATAAGACAAAAGGCCACCAATGGATTGGGAAAGAATTTTTACCAATCCTAAAAATGATAGGAGGCTAATATCCAATATTTACAAAGAGCTCAAAAAGCTGAACTCCAGAAATTCAAATAACCCCATTAAAAATGGGGTACAGAGCTAAACAAAGAATTCTCAACTGAAGAATGCCAAAGGGCTGAGAAGCACCTTAAAAAATGTTCTAAATCCTTAATCATCAGAGAAATGCAAATCAAAACAACCCTGAGATTCCACCTCACAGCAGTCAGAGTGGCTAAGATCAAAAATTCAGGTGACAGCAGATGCTGGCTAGGATGTGGAGAAAGAGGAACACTCCTTCATTGCTGGTAGAATTGCAAGCTGGTACAACCACTCAGGAAATCAGTCTGGCGGTTTCTTAGAAACTGAACATAGTACTACCGAAAGATCCTGCAATACCTCTACTGGCCATATACCCAGAAGATATTCCAACTGGTAACAAGGACACATGCTCCACTATGTTCATAGCAGCCTTATTTATAATAGCCAGAAGCTGGAAAAAACCCAGATGTCCCTCAACAGAGGAATGGATACAGAAAATATGGTACATTTACACAATGGAGTACTACTCAGCTATTAAAAACAATGAATTTATGAAATTCTTGAGCAAATGGATTTATCTGGAGGATATCATCCTGAGTGAGGTAACCCAATCACAAAATAAGTCACTTAATATGCACTCACTGATAAGTGAATATTAGCTCAGAAACCTTGAATACCCAAGATACAATTTCCAAAACACAAGAAAATCAAGAAAGACCAATGCCTGGATACTTCATTCCTCCCTATAATAGGGATTAAAATATACATGGAAGGGGGTTCAGAGGCAAAGTTTGGAGCTAAAATGAAAGGATTGACCATCTAGAGAGTGCCCCACCAGGGTGGTCCATCACATTATCAGCCACCAAATGCAGACACTACTGCATATTCCAGCAGGATAGTGCTGAAAGGACCCTGATATAACTGTCTCCTGGAATGCTTTTACAGTCCATGACAAATACAGAAGTGGATGCTCACAATCATCTATAGGGCAGAACACAGGGTCCCCAATGTAGGAGCTAGAAAGAGTACCCAAGAGCTGTAGTGGTCTGCAGCTCTATTGATCGAACTAATATGAATTAATCAGAATCCCCAGAGTTCATGTCTCTAGCTGCATATGTATTAGAAGATGGCCTAGTTGGCCATTATTGGGGAGGAAATGCCCTTTGTCTAACAATGTTTATATGCCCCAGTACAGGGGAATGCCAGGGCCACGTAGTGGGAGTGGGTAGGTAAGGGAGCAGAGCGGGGGGAGCGTATAGGGGACTTATGGGATAACACTTGAAATGTAAATGAAGAAACTCTCTAATAATAAATAAGTAAAAAAAAAGAAAGAAAGAAAGAAAGAAAGAAAGAAAGAAAGAAAGAAAGAAAGAAACCCACCCTCAGAAACCCACACATATACTAATTGAGTATTAAATAAATACTCATTTAAATTTTTAATAAAGAAAGTAAAACATAAAAAAAAGATTTTTTTTGCTATTGCTCCTGTGTAAAGACAGGGTATCATACCAACAATTCTTTTATTGTTTCATTTATGAAGGAGATGGGTCATTGATTAACCTATGGGAAACAAACTTGACTAAAATTTGTTTGAATTATTCATTAATCATTTAATCATATAAGTAGGTAATGTATGATAAGTTCTTGTTTTGTACCATTGTGATCAAAGAAATCTCCAGATAATTAGAATTATTTATGCATATATTACCCCATCATAATTCACAAAGAATTCTTGAATCTCTTCAAGAGGAATTTATACTCAAAGAAACCGAGAAGCTCTAAAATGGAAAGGCTCAATTAAATCATTCTATTAGAGTTCAGGGAACCCTGAGAAAGAGGAGTTCAGAGTGTGGGAACCAGAGATGAAGAAAACAAGGAGAATAAATCCCTGTGAAGCAACTGAGCAAAGCTCATGTGATCTCCTAGAGATAGGAGCATCCAGCACAAGGTCTGCATGGGTCTGTACTGCGTCATCTCTCTATAGATTACAGATATCAGTTTAGTATTTTTATGGGACTTCTGAGTGTATGAATAATGAGCAACTCTCTGATTTTGTTTCTTGTCTTGAGACTATTTTACTTCTATTGCTTTCACTCTTCCAAATTCATTGTGAAGGTTTGTTTTTTTTTAAGTCTTGTTATATGTTAAGTTATGCTTGTTATCTTTTAGAAGCCTGTTTTTTATTGTTTGGGGTTATTTTGTTTTGTTTTTGCTTTTGTTTGGATTTTATATTTGCTGGTTTTGCTTTTTTTCCTATTTAGAGAAAAAAAGGGAGTAGATCCAGACTGGAGAAAAGATGAAAAGGAACTGGGAGGAGTAGAGAAAGCAAGACTGTGTCTAGAATATATTGCATGAGAGAAGAATCTTTGTTTAATAAAAGAGGGGTAACAATAAAGTAAAATAAAAAATAAGACATTGCAATAAAGAATGAGAATCCTGAAACCTTTGCAGTTTCAGTAATTCAAATATTTTGACGTAGATTGCATTAGTACCAAACATATCAATGATTAAAAAGAAAATGTGTCCATTTCATTTAGATTTTCCAATTTTGTGACAGACAGGTTTTAAAAGTAAGACCTAATGATTCTTTGCATTTCCTCAGTGTTTGTGGCTATATTCCCCTTTTCATTTCTGATTTTATTAATTTGGACATTCTTTCCCTGTCTTTTAGTTAATTTTGTTAAGGGTTTGCCTATCTTGTTCATTTTCCTAAAGAACCTACCCTTTGTTTCATTGATTCCTTGTACTTTTCTCTTTGTTTTCATTTTACTGATTTCAGCCATGAGTTTGACTATTTCCTGCTGTCCACTCCTCTTACGTGTATTTCCTTCTTTTTGTTCTAGAGAGTCCAGCTTTGCTGTTAAGTCACTTGTATGCTGTCTCACTAAAAATTTCTTTATGAAGGCAGTGCTACAGATTTATTCTTTTAGCCTTGATTTCACTGTGCCTCATATTTTTGAGTATGTTGTGCATTCATTTTCATGTGGCCATCTCCCGTAAGCAGGCAAGACTCCCAGTATAAGTAATGAGGTACCAACTCAACCATAGAAGCTTAGACCCACAAATATGTCATGCTTAAAAGATGTGCATGGGTAAAAGATGGAGCAGATTTGGGGAGAATGGCTCAGCAATGATTGGTCCTACTTGAGACCCACCTCTGACACTATTCATGATGTTCTGCTTATACTTGTAGACTGGGACCTAGCATAAATGTCATCATAGGGGCTTCACGTAGAAATTGAAGGAAACTGATTCTAAGATCATCAGCCAAATATTAAGTGGAGTTTGGAGAATCCTGAAAAAGAGGGCAAGAAAGGATTGAAGGAGCCATGGGGGTCAAGGACATCACAAAAAAACCTACAGAATGAACTAAGCTGAACTCACAGGGGTAGAGAGAGAGAGAGAGAGAGAGAGAGAGAGAGAGAGAGAGAGAGAGAGAGAGAGGTATATGTTGTGCAGCTGAGTCTTCATATGGAACTTTTCCAGCAGGGGCTGTGTTTCTGACTATATTACTTGCCTTTCGATCTCTTTTTCTTATCTGGGCTGCCTTGTCTAACCTCAATACAAGTAGATGTACCTAGTCTTAGTGTAATTGATATGTCAAGGCTGATTGTTATCCATGAGATGCCACCCATTTCTGAGGAAAAGGGGATGAGGGGTGGACGAGAGGAGAGGAGGGAGGAAAGGTTGCCATCAGGATTTAAGGTAAATAACTAAATTAATAAAAATTGTAATGCAGAAAAAATTAAAACATGTGCCAAATAAATGACCACGAATCTTTTTAATGCTGAGCAGGTTTAAACAGCAAGAAAATGACACTGCTATATTTTATCTTATTTTAGTCAGAATAGGTAAGACCAATAAAACAAATGACCAAAAATGCTGGTATAAATCTGGGGAAAGAGGAAGACTTATTCACTGCTGATGGAAAAGAAAAGTAGTAAACTTCTATGGAAAAGTTTGTGGACTTTCCTCAAAAGGCTAGAAACACTTCTTTGCTTATCCCAGGCTATTACTATATGGATACTTGCTTACTCATATTCATAACAATATCACCCAAATGGAAACAACCTAGATGTGCAAATGATAAGTGGATCGTAAAAACACACTACATATAAACATTGGAATCCATTCAGCTGTTAATAATGAAATTGTGAAATAGATGGAGCTTACATAGTCATTTTGAATGATGTAATTAAGACACAGAAAGAAAATATCTTAAAATTTCTCTCAGAAATGGGTGTTCTCTTTGAATCTTTAAATATGTGAGTTTAAATTAGATTGCCCTTAAAAGTCAGAAAACTAGTAATGTCACATAGGTGATTTCAAAGGACAGTAGTTAGAATACAGGTGGTAGGATGATAAAAGGGAATACATTGAAAGAAGATATGTTAAAGGGGGTTGAGGATGGGAAGAGAGAATATAAAAATAGAAGATGAGAAGATAATAAATAGTAAAGATCCTTGAGAGGTTATATTGAAATATTCTATTGAAATATAGCTTTCCAAAATAGATACATGTGCATATTTAAAAGTTGTTACCTTATAAGAGGAGCAATACCTTCTCCAGACAAAATAAGTAATGCAATAAAGAACCCATTATAGGACATGTGTTACCTCTTCTGGAAGTGTTGTTCAAAGGGTATCATGCACTCTCCACACATTGCAAACTCCTGTCATTGCTCTTTAACTTGAAGGTAAGATCCTGATTTTATGTGGAGTTCCTTGATCCACTTAGACTTTATCTCTGTACAAGGAGATGAGAATGTATCAATTCACATTTTTCTACATGTTAACCACTAGTTGAGCAAAGCACCATTTGTTGAAAATGCTGTCTTCTTTCCACTGGATGGTTTTACCTCCTTTCTCAATGATCAAGTGACCAAAGTGTGGGGGTTCATTTCTGTATCTTCAATTCTATTCCTTGTCATCTCAGCCTGTTAATCCTGTGTGTAGGCAAAGGGCCCTGATTTGGTTGAGTTAATATTATATCCAGCTAATACAATGAAGGTGTTTATCAGGTTTAGAAGTTCTCTGGTGGAATCTTTGTGGTCATTATATATACTATCATATCATCTGCAAATAGTGATACTGAAACTTATAGAGGACAATGTGAGGAAGTCTCTCAAAGATATAGGCACAGGGGGAAAAATCCCTGAAAAAAAAAAAAAAGCAATGGCTTGTGCTTTAAGGTCAAGAATTGACAAATGGAACCTCAAAAAATTGCAAAGCTTCTATAAGACAAAGATCACTGTCAATAAGACAAATGGCAACCAACAGATTGGGAAAAGATCTTTACCAATCCTTTACAACCACATTGGAAATCAGTTTGGCTTTGCCTCAGAAAATTGGACATAGTTCTACTGGAAGATCCAGCAATACTACTCCTGGGCATAGACCCCAGAAGATGCTTCAACTTGTAATAAGAACACATGCTCCACTATGTTCATAGCAGCCTTATTTACAATAGCCAGAAGCTGGAAAGAACCCAGATGTCCCTCAACAGAGGAATGGATTCAGAAAATGTGGGACATTTACACAATGGAGTACTACTCAGCTATTAAAAACGATGAATTCATAAAATTATTAGACAAGTGGATGTATCTGGAGGATATCATCCTAAGTAAGGTAACCAAATTACAAAAGAACACACATGATATGTACTCATTGATAAGTGGATATTAGCCCAGAAGCTCAGAATTCCCAAGATATAATTTGCAAAACATATGAAACTCATTAAAAAGGAAGACCAAAGTGTGGATACTTTGATCCTTATTAGAAGGGGAAACAAAATACTCATGGAAGGAGTTACAGAGACAAAGTTCAGAGCAGAGACTGAAGGAATGACCATCCAGAGACTGCCCCATCTGGGGATCCATCCCATAAACAACCACCAAACCCAGACACTATTGCAGATGCAAACAAGAGCTTGCTGACAGGAGCCTGATAATAACTTTCTCCTGAGAGGCTCTGCCAGTGCCTGACTAATACAGAAGTGGATGCTCACAGCCATCCATTAGATGGAGCACAGCTTCCCAAAGAAGGAACTAGTGAAAGTACCCAAGGAGCTGAAGGGATTTACAGCCCCCTAGGAGGAACAACAATATGAACTAACCAGTAACACAGGGCTCCCTGGGACTAAACCACCAATCAAAGAAAACACAGGGAGGGACTTAGAGGATGGCCTAGTGGGTCATCAATGGGAGGAGGGGCCCTTGGTCCTGTGAAGGTACTATTCCCCAGTATAGGGGAATGCCTGTGTTAGAAAGTGAGAGTAGATTGGTTTGGGAGCAGTGGCAGAGAGGAGAGAACAGGACATTTTTGGAGGGGAAGCTAGGAAAGGGGATAACATTATAAATGTAAATAATGAAAATATGTAATAAAAACAAAAACAAACAACAAACAAAAAACTGAGAAAAAAAAAGGCAAGATCCTTATTTCTGAAGACATCACATACTAAAGACATAAGATATAGAGAAATCTAGCTCATACCCACCTGGAAAATTAATCCTTACTGACTAACTGTCCTATTGTTGGAAGGTTGTATGAATGCTATCAAGGGAGAAAACTCATCAATTTGTCATCAAATTGTGGACCTTCCATGCTAAAATAATGATTGCCCATGGTGTAATAGTGGCTTGAATGTTGTGGGGGATTACCAAAAGTGATATTTGGTGGATAGACTTATCCACCATATTCTGATTGAATTTAAGGTCTGTTCCTCAAAATAGAATTCATGCCTGTTATTATCAATTGTGAAAAACAAGCACACACAAAACAAAACAGCAAAACAAAAACAAAATATGGCTGGATAAGAGAATCTAATACATTATCCTGCTAAGTTAACATACTAGTAAAAGACCCTCTAAATTCCTGTTTTTATAGTCATAGTTTATTTCATATTTCAGCTACCATCAGGTAAAATGCTTTTGCAGTAAATGGTGATTAATAAGAAATTCAGAATGAATCAATGTGCATGAAATAAGAGACTCTTTAGTGCTCAGCTTTAATAATACTCTTCCTCCAAGGTTCATGGGTCATCATGGATGAGGTATGATTTAAGTTGCAGGAGTCTAAGTCAGCAGTGAAATATATTTTTGCTGGATATGGCAGGGTCATCACACACATTTTCTCACAGTGGCCATGA
>LR755338.1:15582-41354 GCA_902729485.2 Mus minutoides
ATATATATATGTGTGTGTGTGTGAAAGAGAAGGTACATGAAAATTAGAGGAAGAGGCTCTGAGGGCTATTATTTGAGTAATTAGAGGAGAGAATTTAATATAAAGAAATTATATGCATAAATATAATATCACATAATAAAGAGATACTGAATTATACCACTAATTTTGAACAAGGGAGAGAACTGAATATGTAAATAAATGTTGAATATGGCACGATTCAGCAGCATAGGACTTGGGAATACTGATTAATTAAGATAAATTAGCCTAATGTCTATCAGAAAGTATATATTATCAAGATCTACAATGGTTCACTAAGTATCAGGTGCTTTACAAAGAGGTGGATTATGGACTGAGCATACCAGTAAGTCTGAGGTTTACTTCCTCCAGGAAATATTCACCTCCTAAACTTTTCATAATTTACACAAATAACAACACAGATATATGAACACATGAAGGACAATTTTCATTTAAACTACCATAGCAAGTATATGCACTATGGATGAAAAGTATAGTAGAATTCATAATAATAGGTGAGATAGAGAAGTAGATGAACTGTCTTGAAATGAAATGAGAAATATTAAAATACAAGGAAGTCATTAAGAGACATAAATGCAAGGGTGGAATTTATAGATTTATTCTCTCACCCCTACTCCTGTTACCTCTCTCAGTTGTGTGAATGCACATGTGATCAGAAAGTTTCAAGCCCTGGAAGCCTCCACAACATCATGCATTTTACTCATTTGGAACATAAAGTTAAAACAACCCCCTTTTTCTCCACTAAGTTGTTTTTGATCTCAATCACAGTCACAGAAAAGCAACCAATGTAGAAATTGGAACCAAAGGTGCAATGTTGCTGTGAGGAACCTGACCATATTAAATTTTTAAGGTATGTGGAAGCATTTGGACAAACTATTTTTTTAGTAGATACTTTCTTAATTTACATTTCAAATGCTATCCCCAAAAACCCCATAGCCCCACCCCGCTCTACTCCCTTACCCACCCACTCCCAATTCTTGGCACTGGCGTTCCCCTGTATTGGGGCATATAAAGTTTGCAATACCAAGGGGCCTCTCTTCCCAATGATGGCCAAGTAGGCCATCTTCTGCTTCATATGTAGCTCGAGACACGAGCTCTGGGGATACTGGATAGTTCATATTGTTGTTCCTCTTATAGGATTGCAGACCCCTTCAGCCCCTTGGACACTTTCTCTAGCTTCTCCATTGGGGGCCCTGTGTTCCATCCTATAGATGACTGTGAACATCCACTTCTGTATTTGCCAGGCACTGGCATATCCTCATAAGAGACAGCTATATCAGGGACCCTTCAGCAAACTCTTGCTGTTCTATGCAAGAGTGTCTGGGATTGGTGACTGATTATGGTATGGGTCCCCTGGTGTGGTAGTCTCTGGATATTCCATTCTTTCATCTTAGCTCCAAAGACAAACTATTGAATGCTTTAAGTAGAGATTAATGGAGCTTTAATCAAGAGTATGGAAGATAATTTTGCTGAAATCAATGTGGATAGTAGAAATCTGGTTCATAAAGTATCAGCAGGAATCAGAGACTGTACCAACCACTAGGATAGATGCTATTTATGTGATATTTTGGACAAAAATCTAGCTGTATCCTTCTAATGTCCTAAGAATTTTTTATGAGACTAAATTGAAAACTAGTATACTGATTGATTTTATAGAGGAAGTTTCAATATAGAATAATGTTGAGCCTGTGGATTGGTTATTACTGGTCAATCATATGTAAGTATACAATGAAAAGGAGCAGCCAGGACAGTATGAAATGATATGTGCAGATTGGAGCAGAAGAGGCAGCAGGACACTTAAGAGTAAGTCAAGTATGTACTGAAGAGGGAGGGTGATGTGATTGTTCAAGAGGTTAGAACCATCAAAGAAAAGCTCCCTGCTTTGCAGGAGAGAAAAAAAAATGGTGCCCAAGAGTGTCAACAAGGGCTTTCTTCCTCCAAGAGAATAATTGCCTAGAAAAATTTCATCAGCTTCAATGTACACAGCTGTTGTAACTGTGGTTCAAGAATAGCAGGACTGATTCCAAATGGGCAGGCTAACTTGTCAATGTTGTGCATGTGATGCTGGTTTTGGAGTCATTCATGAGTCAAGGTTCATGAGATCATGTGGCACAGAGATTAAGCATACGGGAGGTGTTACAAAATCCTGTGTAAGTTCTCTGCAGTTCAAAAGTAAGAAAAACATGCTCCATGGTTTCAAAGAGTAATTGAATATCAAGACAATGCATTGATTTGAGGAATCGGATCTGACCTGGTACCCAACTCTCTTTGACTTTGTAATGGTGGGAGCTGTATGTCTCCAGACAGGGAGGTGTCTCCTTCTCTGTGGTTATAGAATGGATGTCATCAGAAACAGCATAAAAACCTGTGCAAGTGAACAGAACTTTTGGTGCCCTCTTCCAATCCCATTGACAATCATAATTCTGCAATTTGGACCTGTTCTTAAAGGGTTCAATCCCCACTGACACATCATTCTGCTCTTGCTCAGGAGCAGTTGAAGTCATAAATATATGGGAAGTAAAAACCAACTGCTAGAAGTGGCTAACTAGGGGCAGACCTCTAAATACTGTTGTGGGCTCTCATGGTTAGGAATGTTAGGGTATTGCCACATTAATTCTGTATGTCTCTCTCTATCTCTCTGTATCTCTCTTTAGGTTTTTTTTTTTTTTTTTTTTTTAATAGTTGGGAATGGTCTCATGCTGTAGCTTTGGATGTACTGTATGTTCTCTTCGAACATGTGATACTTCCATTTGAACTTCCTCGTGCTGGGATTACAATCATGCCAGCAATGCCTGGTTTACTTTGCTTTCTTTCTGTCTTTGGACTAAGATCAATTCTACTTTTAGAGGATGCTTAATCTCTGTGCCACATGATCAATGAACTTTGGAAACATATGCCTCATGATTTTTTTTTATGTTTAATATTTGCTTTGCTTGTCCCTGTGTCAATGGAGCTGAACATTACTGGCCTGCCTCTTAGGTCTTCATGCTCATTTGCTTTTATAGAGACTGTATAGAAAATACCCAATTTTGTGACTTCTTAACATTTTTCTGTTACTAAAACTTTTGAGCTTTCAACAAAAGAAAGTTAAGTTGTTTTTCCTTTTTTTTTGCTTCCCGTTGATACATTCTGTTTTGATAAGTAGAGAAGAACATGGGGGTTTGTCATGCTAGACATGAGGTAGGGGAGGGGTTACAAAATCCTGTGTAAGTTCTCTGCAGTTGAAAAGCAAGAAAAACATGCAAGAGTCAAAATTGAGTTTTCTTTCCATTGTGGTCATGTGGGATTGTTTCCTCTGCTTCTTTTCAGCCTCCGTCTTCTCTTTCTAAAATCATTTCTTTTTTTTGAGTTTATAATATAACTACCTCATTTCTCACCTTCTTTGTCTCCCTGTAAACACTCCAATATACTGCTCTTTGCTGTTCTTTTCAAATTCATGGATTCTTGTTTAAGTAATTGTTGTTACTTACATATGTTTATATGTATATGCATATATAGTCTTCACTGTATAAGTATAACCTGCTCAACATCTTCTATCCCTCATTGCATGTAGTTCTATTGTCCCAAATGCTTTTGAAGAATTACTTTCTTCTGATATTTTTTTGTTCTGGTAGATATCAACATAGGGTTGGTAAACATAATAGTAAGCAAGAACATGGAATGTCATGCCAATAATAGCTTCTGCCTCAAATTTCTTGGAGAAACTTGAAAGTCAATATAAATAAGATAACTATTCTATTACAACATTGGTAGAAAGAACTCAGAACAAATAAATAAACCAAGGGTGTTTCATAAAAGGAATGGGCATATGTCAGGTTTAATCTACTACTTACATCTTTTGATTAACATAAAATATGACAGACACAATGTTGCAATGAATGATTGCTTAATGAATACATATTACTCTCATTAAAATGCAAATATATGTGAATTTCCTAAATTTAACCTTCTTATGTGATAATTTAATACTGCCTAATCTTCAACAAGTGAGTTAAATATGTAATTTTGACAAGCATTTAGTTTCCTGTCCTTAAGTCCATTGCTCACCTTACACAGTATATTGTATTGTGCTATAGACTTTAGCACAGTTGCATAATCTGTTGTAATTATGGAGTGATCATAGTGCTTAAACTTTACTGGGTGTTCTATATTGTCATTTGACGTAGACAGACTTGTCTTCGACCTTTGTCTTAAGACTTAGCAATTTATATATGAGATCGCATTTGACTACTCACATAAAGAAGTTTGGAGAAGTTTTATCATGAGGTACAAAACTCTGTGCTTTGGATTCTTTTTTATCTTCCTTGCTTATCATACTTATTTACCCATACCAGAAAACATTGAAGAGCCATGGAAAGTGCGAGTCATACATGCTGGCGTGAAAATATCAGCACTTATGGTAATATTTTTTTCCTGAAAAATTGGGAAGCTTTGTTACAAATAGATATGAAATTTTCTTTCATCACTATTTTGAAAGACACTTTGCTTTTCTTTAGTGCTACATCTACAATTACTATAGTTCATGTGATTAACATTTGAGCTAATCACTAATATGCTTTATTGACTATTGAAGGAATCATAGTGTTTTAAAGATGCTACTTGCAAAGTTAATAACATATTGATGACACAAAGAACTAGTATTCCTAAAAGAATATTTGGGTAGTTGTTCAGATGTTTAAGTATACTTGATTTTTTTTTTCAGAAAACTTAGGCTAACATATTTTCTTAAACTCATGTGTATACACCATTCAGATTATAAAAGTTTGCATATATAAAACTTTTCATTGTTTTAGTATCTTTCCCCTTTTAAAGGTAATTCCTAAGCTTCCTATATTCAAAAACTATTCTTGGGCCAAATATTTGATCAATACTAACTGTGTTAATAATCAACTCAATGGCAATAATTTTATTACACCTGTATGCAAGTGTTATGTTTATATTAAATAAGTTATATTTATAAACAGAATAATATTTTGATAGTGGCATTTACTTCTATTTTTTTCATATTATTCAACAATTTTTGTGTAATAATTATAGAGAATATATAATTGTCTGTTCTATGTGCTTATGTATTTGTGTGTTATAATAGCTTATCTGTAAAATCTACTAGAAAACGACTCTGCGTACTCATGAGCAGAGCACATGTCTGTTTTGAGCAGAAAGTGTGCTATATGGCACATACACTCTGACAGAAAGAGTGCTATCTGGCACATACACCCTGAGCCTCACAGGCCCACATCACTCAAAGGCCACATTTTGGCAGCTTCTGCTTCTGTTGTTTGTCTTTAGGTCCATGTTGCTGGGATTGAGACTTTACAATAACAGTGCCTTATTCTGAACTCATGAATACATCTCATTCTCTTTTACCAAAATATGCTTCTGTCAAGAAGCCTTTGGCTATTATAACAATAGGGATGTTTGGAAGTAGACAAGAGCAAAGAATCAATAGTCAGAGAAGACGCAGCGATGTATGGTAGATGAGGAAGACATAGCTATTTTGCTTCAGAAGGATGGTGATCTCCCCATGCTAAGCAACTGCCCTATTCTCATTCTGATTTCTGTAATAATATACCCTGGCAAAAGCAACCTAAGTGAGAGAATGCTTATTTTAGTTTACAATATAGAATACAATCCATTATTCCAGGAAGATCAAGCACACACATTTGGCTGAGCTTAATAAAGAGAATCTGCAAATTTAAACAAGCTAAAAATATTAATATTATCCTGACTTGTTTATCACCTTTCTGTTTTCATGCTAACACTGAAATAGCAAGCTTATGCCCAGATATTTATCTTCACTAAGCTTATCAAAACAAGAATTTTTGATTCCTTCATCCCAGTACAATTACACTAATATAGTCTTCTGAAATATTCTAGTAACAAAACAAATTATAATTACTTTAGTTACATGTTAGAAAAACAGTTAAAAATACATCAGCTATAGAAATAAAGAGTTTTTTTAAGGGAACAAAAAGAAACTTGTCAGTCACTTTAAAAAGGAAACAGACTATGCGTAGTTTAGTAACTAATGATTATATTTCACTGAAATGGATTGAAGGCCAGGGAGATGGCTTGGTGGTAAATGATCACTTGATGCACATGAAGGAAAACATGAATTTAGATCTCTGTTCTCTGTACCTGCATAAAACTAAACATAGTAGTATTCATTTGTGATCCTGCAGTTCCCACAGTGGTATGGGAAGATAGGATAGGAGAATCCCTGGAAGTACATGGGATAGCAGGATAGGCATATGCAGTGGCAAAGAAAAAAAAAGAAAGAATGAGAGAGAGAGAGAGAGAGAGAGAGAGAGAGAGAGAGAAGAGAGAGAGAGAGAGAGAAAGAAGAAGAGGAAGAGAAAGGAGAAGAGGAGGAAGAAGAAGAGGAAGAGGAGGAAGAGAAGAGAAGAGAAGAGAAGAGAAGAGAAGAGAAGAGAAGAGAAGAGAGAAAAGAGAAAAAAGAAAAAAGAAAAAAGAAAAAAGAAATCCACACTATCTCACACAATATGGAAACTGAGGCACAACATCTGAATGTACTCTCTGGCTTCATTGACACATGGTACATACATGTCTGGACACACACACACACACACACACACACACACGTTACATTTTAAAAGTTATAACTAAATTTATTGAAAAATAAATTCAATATTGAAAATATGCATTCAAAGAAAGGAAGCGGCAAATGCTATCTCCAGAGCAGACAGTATTTTAGACAAAACTGTTAAGAAGGACCCTAGCACAATGAAAAATGCAGTAGCAATAATTTGGGGTGTCCAATGAGGTTACTTTTGTTTCCAAATATTGGATGCTTGAGATTTCTTTTTCAAGTTTGATAGTTTATACACTCATGAGATGAGTTCCTCTCTCTTCTGGTGAAATTGTTATTAAAGTTTTCTCTTTCTACTTTTATGTCTTCTTTCTTCGTAAGACTCAATTAGTTAATTAATTTCTTGCCTTAGCATGAAGGAAGAATATGTACTAGGACAAGGGTAATTACACCATTGAAGAAAGTGACACCTTCCCCTAGCAACCATTAACTGTCAGTATTTCTATGAGGTTAGGTTGGGATTTCATGAAAATTTCCCATATCTATTATGAAATGTTGATTGGCCTCATCTTATGAAAGTCTTAGCAGATGAAATTACTGAGATTTCTATAGTATAAATGATAGTACATGTTTTAGGACATGTAACAAGTCTCACTTTTAAGAGTTCAATAATACTTTCATGTTTTTCTAAAGTAAGGATGATACTTATTTCTCCCAGACCCTTCTTACCTCACTCCCTTCCTCACATCATGTCATTTTACAAAATACTTTCTATAACTCAATTAGTTCAGTTAGTGATGCCTATATGCCTATAGATAGCCATGCACTGGAGCCAGGCCCTTACCAAGGGCCATATCCCTCAAGGTACCTGATTCTCCCATGCCAAGTAGCCATGAACTGTCTATAGCCCCTGAATTAGGGTTAGAACCTCTCAAATTGCAACCACCAATCTATACTTACATATTGATTGGTTTGTTCATGTGAGTGTCTCATGCAGATAATCAAAGCATCTGAGTTTATCAGTGCAACTGCCTTGCCATGCATAGAAGACACTGTGTTTCAGCAATCGTCGACTTCTGGGTTTTTATATCTTTCCTGTCCATCTTCTGAGATGTCAATATAATCTATGGCAAGGGCTTTGCTATACACACACTACAGTATTATAACCACCTACTAATTTTTCCCATTTCATCTCTATGTGCATTTAGTATTATTAACATTTAAATATTAATGTTTACATTTGGATGTTGTTTTAATAGGCTACATTGTTGGAGAATATGGGTCTTATGAAAATTGAAGAGTTTTTTGCCTTTTTAATGGGAATTCATGACACACAGCCAGTTTCAGATGAAAACATTACAGTGATCGACACAAACTTCAGTGACATTCCTGTTCGCCTGTATTTACCCAAAAGGAAGTCTGAAAAACAGAGACCAGCTGTGATTTACATTCATGGTGGCTCCTATATCTTGGGAAGCTTCAGTAAGTATGGATTAAATGTAAGTTTCACTTGATTGCATTTATTGGAGTAAATGGAACATTGTGCATTCTCATGATCTTGATACACTTTCTCCCAAAGTGATTTAGTTTACCTCTTAAACAGTTGATAGGAGTCATTATGCTTGTGTTTTACAACATGAATACAATTTTATTCTCTTTAAGTGATTGTGTTTTGAGAATAAATTTTGACATTGTTTTCTGTTAACATTTCATCATAAATTTACCCTTTCTTATTTCCACCTCTTTTTATAATCACTAGATGCATAGTTAGTTTCTGAAAGAAATTACACAAGCAAGAATATTGACTGATTTTTAAACTACAACTACATTTTCCCTTATATTCAGAAAAGTAACTTAAAGTTTAGTTGTAAATGTATTAAATATGAATGATTTTGCTTAAAAGTCCAATTTTTGCATAAGAGGAAAAGATTACTTTTTAAAAATTACCTCAAGAAGTATATATAGTAAGTTAAAGTTCCATTATTAATACTTACAAGAGCTCCAAAATATCTTTAAAGATTAATTATGTTACAATCTGGTTTTATATTACAGTGATGGTTATATTGTCTTCAACTTATTTCTAGAGTTCTGATTTAAGCCTGTTTAATGGACATGACAGGAGTTATTTCAAGAGAGTCAAGGCATGCACTTTTTCCTCTACCAGAAAAAAAAATCAACAAAAGAATGATTTATTACTTTTAAAGCTTTGCGATTATGATCTTCACCATTGCTCCATGTCACCTTTGGTGCAATGTTGTCTGGTGTAGTTTCTTTCCATACTGCTCAGGCACATGCCTTCTCCTGATGAAACTGATCCCAGACAAGAACAGAGCATGATGTTTGTAGACTATGCTCTTCAGCGAGGGTCATATGGCTGAGCAACACAAAGAACCCAGTGGAAGTTTCTGAGAGAACACAGCAGGCTTGCTTATTTCATTGTGACCAAACTGACCTTGTCTTTTGGCCCACTCAGGAGTAATTTAGTAGGCAGGAGATTTAATGGTCTTGTTACTCCAGTTTTCCTACATGAGGTGACAGAAGTGTCAATCAAAAGGTTTCCATCAAGCAACCACAATTCAAATAATCTATGATTTATAGATGTGTCTGGGTGATGTGTCTACATGAAAATTGCCTGGCTTTTATGCAGCTCTGCTCTACACTTATTTCTTCCATTCCAGGGATGCTGCCTTATGATACTGTAAACCGATTGACAGCCAACAAACTTGATGCTGTTGTTATGGCTCCAGAGTAAGAGACCCAGCAATCTTTATTTTTCTGGTCTTTGCCATCTCAGGATAAACTTGGTTCATAAGCTAAGTCTCACAGTCCTCAATGATGGCTGGGCTACTGCTAGGGGATTTTGGTTTATAATTCTTTTCCTTAGTACTATAATATCACTGATCCTTCAACAAGGCACAATTTTGTTTTCATCTCTGCCATGGGAGCCACATGTGAGAAACAGAGAAGTAAGCATCTTTGTCTATAAAGTAGTGATAGCTCTGAGAACATAAAGCCTACACAGGTAATATGCCTACAATGTATACCCATCATATCTGATGGGTGTTGGGCTTTATTTGACATAATAATAAAAACAATGTATATTAGAATTACTCTAGGATTCAGTAATATTGGAACCAATGCAAGGACCATTCAAATATTGCAAGAATCTTTTAAATGACAGCTCTTAGTGTTTTATGATTTTTGATGCTCAAATTTCCAACAAAATACTGGAAAGTTTTATATATACCTGTTAATTTATGACCTATTGGTGTATTCTGCAGTTCGTAAATCCCATCATGAAGTTGGAGAAAATTAGCTTTTATTTGCCAATATTATAGTACAGAAATTAGTTTACAAAATTTTAGACTTGTGCAGAAATGCTAAAAAGAATTTTGACTGACAGTATTATAGAGTTAAGTAGCAAATACTAGAAAGTTCAGTACTGTCCTGTTCATAGCTACCTCTTCAAAGCAAATGGAATTACTCATGTCTGAGAAATTTCTAAACAGTAATGATAGTTTGTTTTCCTCACTATAATTAACCAATATTTCCACATCACAATTTAAAGAATTTTTTAAACAGTTCAATAAGTTATGTAGAGTTTAAGCATCCTATAGTTTTACGCAATTTTTGTAATTACTATGAAAAATATTATTTTAAATATTCTCAGTCGACATTAAGCTACTTAAAAAAACTTAGACACTTCTTAAAATTTCAAAATTTACAAGAAATATCTGAATATTATTATTTGTTATAGAACTGTGATTAATTGAAGAAACCAATGGATATTTTAGTGTCTCAAAGTGAGAGTTAGAAAGTGAGTGAGCTCAACTGAATTATGATTTTATAACAGAACCCTGTGAGAGGTGGGCAAGAAGGGGGATGTACAAATTGTGACACGATTTTGTCTTAAGACTTACAATATTTTAGTAATATACTTACTTTATATGTTCTCATCTCACACTTTTAATTTTAATTCAAATCTTCATGTTTATTACATGAAATTCTAACATTCTGTGGAATTTTGATCTAAATAAATTTCTAATTAAAGAGAGATATCAATGTTTTTCTCTAAGATTTTCTAATTTTAAATTACTTGAATTATCTAACCAATGATCATGAGTTGCTTTTGAATACCCATCTCTATTGAGGGCCTGATGAAGCTTACAGATTTTCTGAGGGCAAAGTTGTATCCATTCTCACTCTTCTCCCAATAGAAACAATATCACAAACCCTTTAAACCAGAATCTACTTCTTGTTTTAAAATTGAAATTTTTAGTAATCCCAAGTTTAGTTGATGGAATTAAATGTTCAAAATGGGCTAATTAAAAAAAAAGTCTGGGAATATTGAGATATAATTGAAAACATAAACATAAACATAATTTCTCCACTGGTTTTGTTTGTGAGTGTGTGTGTTTGTACCTTTAAAGCTACAGGCTCGCTCCTCAGCATCTATTCCCAGCTGCCCTTGAAGATTGCATTTTTGTGATCAAGTTCTTTCTTCAGGATAAAGTTCTTGCAAAATATGGAGTGGATCCCACTCGCATCTGTATTTCAGGAGACAGTTCTGGGGGCACCTTGGCAGCAACAGTGACTCAACTGGTATGTTATTATATGTATTATACCTGATAGAAACCAGCACAGTTTAGTCCTAAAACAAAAGAAATCGTCTGGATGCTGTGATTCCATGATTTTTGGACTATAACTTATACAATATAAAATAATCGAGGAAATTTATTCTTTTTGCATGATTTTAGCTTTAGTTTTGGTTTTAAGTAAGTAATAGTAAATGGATTTCATAATCCTCTTTCTCTCATCTATCTTTTTCTGTCTATGTATCTCTTTCTCTATCTCTGTATGTGTGTGTGTGTGTGTGTGTGTGTGTGAATCTGTGTGTGTTTCTCTGAGTGTGTATGCTTACTGAGCATTGAATCCAATGTCCAATGTTGTGTGCTTGCTAAACAAAAGGTCTTCCATGAAACTATGAAATATCCTCCTTTAAACTCTTCTCAAGCTGCCCTATCAAGTTTAAAATATTCCAAGAACTATGAACCTCCATTTAATATAAGCTTTACTGTTCATATTTTAGTGATCAATTGTAAAATCTCTTGTGATGTTGGTATCCATCTCTGAATGGAGCAGGAGGGTGGAGCTGTTCGCTTACATTTCTCCAAGACTCACAGAAAGAGTCATGAATCAGAAGACATGTATAAATGGTGTCCAGTGACTTGTTCCTCCTGTCTCGCTCAGCTTGCTTTCTTATACTTTGCAAGATGGAACCTCCCATAATGGGCTGGATATATCAATCTCTTGTTTAGAATATACTGCATAGTCTCACTCATAGGCTAATCTAACAGAGGCATTTCCTTTAGTGTTCCCTCCTGTCACATAAATCTAGATTTTGCCATGTTTTTAAACAAATTAAAACAAACCAAAACCAGCTAGAACAATTGAGTTTTTGCCACTTTGACACAGAAACATCATCATTCAACTTTAGCCTTTCCTCTCTTATTTATTCCTAATATCTTACACTAATATTACTATATCAATATTCAACACATTCCAACATTAAAGTCCCACATCTTTGCAAATTCCAAGTCTTTGACAGTTCAGACACTAGAAATCATTCAAAGCCTCTCTACAATTTTAAAGTCTATTACTGTGGAATCCTGTAAAATAATAAATTAATTAAATACTTTTGTATTCCAAGAAGGAAGAATCAGTATTGATTGTTCCAAGTAACCAAAATTTCACTTTAGTGGTTCTTAATTCAAAATAACACATAAATGGCCATGATAGAGTCTTTAAGAGATTTTCAAATTTCTGCACAAATGCTGCTTCCTGGCTTGACCCTCATGGCTTGTTCAGTCACCTTCATTATTCCATCCAGTACAGCCCACAAGAAGCTGCGTTGTGTACAATGGGATGGGGACTCCTACAGCAATCACTAGTTACAAAATTATGCCACAAGTTTGCCACAGGCTAATCTTGACATTTTCCAAATAGCTTTATATTCTTAGATATCTCTAGTTTGTGCTGATTTGACAAAAACTAACCAGGACACCCATCAAGTACAGTTTGTTCTGCCCATATATTCTTGGATGTTTTGGCTTTGCTCAAGGCGAAATCAGCAGGAGCCACAACCTTAAATTAAACAGACTCCTCCTTTCCCAACATACATAAAAAACCAATAGCTCCGTTGAGAGTGAGACTTTGAGAAGTCAAACTTAATGGTGTTTAAGGGTTGACACATCATTTGCTAAGTAAATTTAATAATCTTCATAGACACTAGAAATCTAAGCATGTGTGTACTTCCATTCATGTTTACAGGAAGGGAATAACCACATTTATAATGATCTTACATCTCTTTGTATTTTGACTCTTTTCTTTTAAAGTTTTACTTAACTTTGTCATATTTTACATGTACGAGTGGTTTTGCCTGCATGTACATTTGCGCCCCATGTGCATGCAATGCTCACAGAGGCCAGAAGATGGCAATGTATTCCATAGAAACTGAAGCTATTGACAGTTTTGAGCCACCATGTAGGCACTGGGACTCAAACTTGGATCCTCTCCAAATGCAGCAAGTGCTCTTAACTGCTGACACATTTCTACAGCTTGGCAACATTTCTATCACTAAAAGCAAATTATAATATTTTTACTGGAAAAAATAATATATGCTTTTAGAACTTCCAAGAGCTATCTATTAATAGCATTTACTAATTAATTTTGCAGAATATTTTTCTTTTTAATTCATAATTCTATTGGTTGACCAAAGATACTGAGCTGCATCTGACATGAATCTTCAAAACTTCTGTCTTCAATGATGAATTTTCTCTTCAATTTTCTTTTCTTTCTTTTATTGGGTAAAATTAGAGTTTCTGTTTTAGAAATATGATGAAATCATATCCTAATCTATATTATATTCTTAAGCTATGCATATCTATATAGAGAGTCTTGTCTGTGCCATTTCTAAAATTCCTAAGATATTCTAGTGTTACAATATAGCCTTTGATATTTATTGAGGAAGCGTTTCTCAATCAAACTCAGATCTCACCCATTTGGCTGTTCCTCCTAGCCAACTTACTTTAATGATGCCAGTTCTGCTTTCACAGGCTGGACTAGCACACTACAGTCTTACATGTCACATAAATGGGTTCTGGAGATCCAAACTCTGATTCTAATGCTTTGTGAGGCAAGAACTTTAACAGCCAACACATGTTCCCCAACACCACAGTAGCCATTTAAATACCAATGAAAGTACTTCATCTTTCATGCAGAATCACTGGCATTGTGTGCCTTGTGCTTAGATATGTATTTTATACCTAGCAGAGGAGTGGAAATGAGCACAGATTATGTCACTATCACAACTATGATACTATCTCTATTACAGGATGAACGTGCACATCCCATCAGCACTTACAGTTTCTGCTTACTGCAAATTAACAAAGGATAGGTGGTAAAAGCACTATGGCTCACCCATTTTCTCAAGTTCTTTAGTTGCCCTGTAAATGGTTAAAATAGGAAATTACATAAGCAAATAGAATGTGATGGGGTTCATTTGTTAGTTCTTCATTGGGAGCAAGTTCTAATTTCAGGAGAAGCTGAGGTTAGTACATATTCAGGATCTTCAGTTTTTTTAGCATATCACATTCAGATCTGGAACATGGACTCAGAATTCTGGTGAATTTAAAAGGGCCGAGAAATAAAGCAAAGTCTGAGATGGATAGAATAAAATATGTTATTGAAATGAAATAGCTATTGTGGGATTTACATGCCAGCACCAGACTGATAACCCTGTGGTTGTGGGCAGTATAAGGTCATTATTGTTGGACATTTTAGACACTATGTAACTGAAGAAGATTAAATTTGACCTAAATCTTGAAATAAGATAGGTAAGAATGAACTAACCAGCACCCACAGAGCTCATGTCTCTAGCTGTATATATGTAGCAGAAGATGGCCTTGTCGGCCATCATTGGGAGGACAGGCCCTTGGTCTTTTTAAGATTATATGCCTCAGTACAGGGGAATGCCAGGGCCAGGAAGTGGGAGTGTGTGGGTTTGGGAACAGGGTGGTAGGAGGGTATAGGGGACTTTCAGGAAAGCATTTGAAATGTAAATGAAGAAAATATCTAATAAAAATTGTTTTTGAAATAAAACAGACAGGTACAGATGTTGGAGTCTATATTAGTATACAATATAAGGGAAGAAGTATGGTTATCAGAATTGAAACATTTGTGAAAAATGTGTGCTGGAGTGGGAACACTAACACCTGCTCCAATACTGCCTACCAGCAGATCCTGTCCTTGCTGCTTCCATTCCATGCATTCCACTTTGTCAACCAAACTGGGAGGAATAAGGGATTTCTCCTCAACCATTGCTACACTTGGTTCTCCATTTTTTGAAGGGTGTCTACTAACGTTTATCAAGGTAGCTTCATGAAAAGTCTTGAAATAATTCAAGAAACCTATCACATGGTGGTTATTATACACCTCTTTTCATGAGCTGGCTTTTCTAGCTGGGAGGGGCTAGCCATCCAACTGTAGTGGTTTTCCATCCAAGGTTCTAGTCCAGCGCAATGAAGGAGAGGGTCTCTGGGTTCATATAAAGCTGAACACCACACATCGACTCCGGGGTAAAAGTAACTACCTTAAACCTCTGTGGGATATAAGACTAAAACAGGCAGCAGTTTTGTTAACATTGTCTTCCATCTGGACCCCCTTTGATCAAATTAGATCCTATGATTTCTCTGGCTTGTTAATGGATAAAATATTTGTGGTTACTGCTCATATTTCTATGGTGTTAATAAATCCAAGCAATGAAAAGTCTTCCATTACTGACCCTTTATGCAAAAAGGTCCTTATAAGTGAAGGTCCTATTCACCAGAGCTTCTAGGAAATTTGGTATGTGATATTCTGAAAGTATTTTAGTGTACCAGGAACCACTGTTTTGGAATTTCTCATAACAAAGGATGGTGGTTTTAGGAAGTACTTAGAGGTAAGGACAAATATCCCCATATGTTACAATTTAACACAAAGACATGGAAGAAGTAACTGTGTGGCTTAGGATAGGGCTAGAGTGACCTGCAAACCCAGACACTCCCTACCTCAGCTCTTTCCATTCGGCTAACCTGTTGATTTGCTGGCATTTCTTGGTTTCTTTTGATGTAAATTTTGTGGAGTTTAAAATACTGCTAGGAAAGTCATTATTCTCTCTTTTCTTAATGTGTGATAGATTTAATTTAATTAAATTTTTCTCTGTTTTGTGTGTCTTCGTAGATTTATATTCACATGACTGTGCATGTTTGTTTGCTCTGGCATGTACATATGTTGTACATACATGTGTTTAAGGATGTGGAAGTTAACTGTTTCCTCATTTTCCTTTCCATTCTTTATTTTTTTTCTTTCTGAAATAGGATCTTACTGTGAGTCACTTGTTGTCCTGTAACTTAATAAACTTAATATGTAAACCAGTTTTGCTTTGAAAATCATATATATATATATATGAAACTTTCTACTGATCCTGGAGCTAACCAGGATTACCTATTAGATTAAATAGCCAGTAAACTCATATTTTCCTTTCTTTCTCTACCCTAGCCTAGCACTGGGGCGAAGTTCCCACTATATCCAGGTCTAATTTCAGGTCATGTTCCTGAGGCTTATTCTGGCAAGGATATTACCAATTGAACCATCTCCCCAGAATTAGATTTCACTTAGCTCATAAATTTCTTGTATATCTCAATGAGCCATAAAAAACTTAAACTGAAGTATAATCTTCCTGTTCCTCAAGTACCATCAGGAGGCATTAATTTAACTGGGGACCATGTCAGGTATACACGAGAGAGCTACTGCTTGTCTTAGCCTCACTTTCACCCCTGTACTACTTACTCTCCAAGTGATCTGGGACACTGCATTTAATGTGGAAAATTACCAGCCTAAAGACACTGGGAAGGATCAAGGGTCTGACAGCATTTTTTTTTTAGGAAAAAAAAATTCTTTCTTCATTTTCCTTATGAACTTGCTGGACTGTGTCTATTGTGTGTGCATTTTGGAGTTTGTCAGATAATTTTTTGGGGGATGTGTTGTTGAGAGTTCAGCTAATCCTCTCCTTTTATGTAAATTAACTTCTTTGATGGGGCTTGTCCTTGACCTAAATACATCTCCCCTGTGGCAGGTTGGAGGACTGTAGAGACAGACATTTGTGGTTGTGGTAGTACTGTATAAAACACATGTGCTGCCTAAGTGATGACCCTTTGGAGGCCACTGTACATTTTCTCCTGAAGTGAGCAGGACTATAAAATGAAAGGGAAGAATATCCTTAAAACTACAAACTCCCATTTTTGGAAAACACAGATTACACATAAAATGTTCGACTACTTCCTTTTGCCCTTCTCATTTTTGTATTCTTTGTATTTTCTGTCATGTTATAATACTAATTAGCTAAAGGTAAGGCATATGATAGTACTGTTTTCAACATGTAATAACAAATGGTTATGTTCATTTGAATGAATATTGACATGCTGTTTTATTATATTTGTTGTTTCTGCTCTTTTAGTTACTATTTGTCAAATATTGTTATAAGCAAGTTGGGTATCATGACATATGCCTATGTCCAGATCACTTGGGAGGCCATCAGTTTTATATAGATAAAAATAACTGGTAACCAAAAATTAAAAAAAAAATATTTTTAAACCTAACCTTTCTGCCCTGTTCAGTAGGACTCTTCAGACCCTGGTCCTGTTTGCTTGCCATGTGTGAATGAATGTGTGTGAACAGGAGAGTGTGTACCACTTTCTCACCAAAGAAGATGAATGGTGTTCATGTTTCAAACAATGAGAAAATATGAGAGTAATCATTAGATACTGTTTGGGTTTGTAAGTTTATTGACCTCAAGTTATTAAAACAAAGGTGCCACTCCTTCTGCTTAACAGCTATTGACTCATTAACACTCATACTGTATTAAATTTACAGCTACAGGATGATCCAGAATACAAAAACAAAATTAAGGCACAAACCTTGCTATATCCTGCACTACAGGCTCTTGATACCTCAATGCCATCTCATCGAGAATATGAGCACGGTCCCTTTCTGATAAGGAAGTTAGCAATTAGGTTGATATGTCTATATTTATCAGAAGATAAAGAATTGCCCAAGACAATACTGAGAAATGCTCATATACCTCAAGAGTCAAGACATTTGTTCAAGTTTGTTAACTGGAGTGACTTCCTCCCTGAGAAGTACAAAAAGAACCATGTTTACATTGAGCCAGTTCTTGGAAATTTGAACACATCCCATCCAGGACTTGTGGATAGTAGGGCATCTCCTTTGTTAGTCAACGATTCCCAGTTACAGAAATTGCCATTAACTTACATCATCACATGTGAACATGACATCCTAAGGGATGATGGACTTATTTATGTCACACGACTGAGAAAGGTTGGAGTTCCCATCATCCATGACCACATAGAGGATGGAATCCATGGAGCCATATCGTTTGCCACAGCACCGTTTTATTTACAATTAGGTCTGAGAGTAATAGATAAGTATATAATTTGGTTAAAAGAAAATCTATGATGGTACATGTAGCTAGTTGGTCATTGATTTAGCAATGTAACCAAAACATTATACTTTAAAATATTTTAAAATTAAAGAGTTTAACTATGACTTGAACTTTGGATGAACATAATTTAATTAGGTGCGTTAGGACAATTACTTTGCTAATTTTCAATGCTGACAAAACTGGGATATTTGTTTCATTGTCATCTTTATTATCATGAGTTGAGATACTCTCTAAGATTCTAGTCTAGTAGTTCAGTACTAAAAATTGAGTGTAGTGATGTTCAAAAGGTCATGACAGTTTCCAAGTAGAGATGAAAAAGGAATGATAAGCGAGGAGAGAATTTCAGGGAGAAACATAGCATTAAGATATTTGTAGAGTGCTCATTACACTGTATCTCAGCCAAGAATTTTATGTGTATACTGCCCATAAAAAAATTCAATTTCCTTAGGGTAATTAAATTAGATTAGATTTTGTTTTTTATTCACTTTATTTGAAGTCTCTTTACTATTTATTACAAAATATTTCTGTGTATTAGAGAGCAAAGTTGATATCTTCACTACAAATCATGTCAAAGTTTATGTATATTTGAACTTTAGCTAAACTTTATGAAGACAAATCCAGGTATGGACCTCCTTTTAAAAAATAATTTTTTTATCAGATATTTTCTTATTTACATTTTAAGTGCTATCCCGAAAGTTCCCTATACCCTCCCCTTGCCCTTCTCCCCTACTCACCCACTCCTACTTCTTGGCCCTGGCGTTCCCCTGTATTGGGGCATATAAAGTTTGCAAAACCAAGGGGTCTCTCTTCTGATGATTGCCGACTAGGCCATCTTCTGCTACATATGCAGCTAGAGACATGAGCTCTTAGGGTTCTGGTTAGCTCATATTGTTGTTCCTCTTATAGACCCCTTCAGGTGCTGGGGTACTTTCTCTAGCTTCTCCATTGGGGGCCCTGTGTTCCCTCCTATAGATGACAGTGAGCATCCACTTCTGTATTTGCCAGGCACTGGCATAGCCTCATATGAGACAGTTACATCATATTGCCTTCAGCAAACTCTTGCTGGCATATGCAATAGTGTCTGGGTTTGGTGACTGATCATGGTATGGATCCACTGTTGGGGTAGTCTCTGGATAGTCCATCCTTTTGTCTTAGCTCCAAACTTTGTCTCTGTAACTCCTTTCATGGTTATTTTGTTCCCTATTCTAAGGAGAAATGAAGTATCCACATGCTGGTCTTCCTTCTTGATATTCTTGTGTTTTTCAAATTGTAACTTGTGTATTCTAAGATTTCTGTGCTAATATCTGCTTATCAGTGAGTGAATATCTAGTGACTTCTTTTGTGATTCAGTTAACTCACTAATAGGATGTGAGTTATAAGTAGTAATTCCTGGAATCATATATGCAAGTAGTACTGAATCACACACACACACACACACACACACACACACACACACACACACACACACACGGATTGGGTTGTGTTTCAAGGAGGAAGTCTTCAAAAATATAATTATGCAATTATACTTTATCTTAATTTTTAAAAGGCCAAAACTTTATTCATTCATAGACAATGAATCCAAGACAATACCTAGCCAACTATCTTTAGGAGTTAGAATTATTTGCAGTATTATTTTCATATGAGGAAATGAATCATTAGCCCATACTTTTAACCTAAGAAGGTATCTGAGTTGATAACATATAGCCTACTCTCCCTTTTATTATGATCCCCTCTGGCAATACCAACAACTGCACAAATAACTGCATTCCCACTGTGAGGCGCTAAAGTCATTTTCAAAATTTTGGATTTCCTGGTACCGTTGCTGACTCCCTGGGGTTGTTTTCAGTTGTTTTGTCCATTTACTTAAAGTTGAGAAAACTTTGGAAAATTATGTATGTCTTATGAATTTAGTTGATAAAGTAATCCTTATTGTCATTACTTTCATTAATTTTTTTCTTGCAATTTGAGCTTTTTTTTGCATTTTAACTGCTATCTGATCACTGATCTCTCTGATCTTATCATACAAGGTTCTTTCCTGACATTTAAACATAACATTTTTGCTGGTAAACCAGAAAAGCTAGATTAATGTTTCCTTGTTGTCATTTGACCCATGATCACCTAGAATATAAAAGATCTACAATAATCCTTTTGATTTTATTTTTTCCTTTATAAAAGTAAGGGATTGTCTTAATTTGTGTTTTACTGCTGTGAACCCTGACAAAGGAAACTCTTATAAAGGACAACATTTAGTTGGGACTGGCTTAAAGGTTCACAGGTTCTGTCCATTACCATCAAGTTTGGAACTTTTTTGAGATTTTCTTTGTCAAAGCAATTAATAGAGATCTTGTCACCTTAGCCTCAGGTAGAGTCTTTGGACAATGGCAAAAAGCAGCCACATTCTTTACCCAAAATTTCACAACTCAGTCTCAAGACCACTTACTAAAATCTTCTCTGAAAACTCTTGAACTAGGTCCCCACAGTTCAAAACACACTCAAGAATCCTTCATGCTTGTACTAGTATGGGCCATTAAGCCCCACTTAAAGCATTCCACTGCTTTACAAAGTCCCCAAAACTACATTCCTCCAAACAAAAGCATGATCAGGCCTATCACAGCAATACCCCAGTCCCTGGTACCAAAATTTCTAAATCTTCATACACAGGAAGCTAAGAGCAGACTGGTTCCCATGTGGATAGGAGGAGGGCCTCAAAGCCCAAGCCTACAGTGACATACTTCCTACAACAAGGCCACATCTCCTAATCATGTCACTCCCTGCCCCAAGCATATTCAAGCCACCACAGGAGTCATCAACAAAACTATCTTAACCAGAACTGACAAAATTTTTTCATATATAATTTACTTTGATATACATGAAATATTTTTTCAAATATCTAGTTACATGGTAATTTTTGATAACCATATAGAACAATATGGAGGCAAAAGTTATCTTGAGATTTACAAATGCCCACAGGTAAAATAACAGCACAAATGTTATGAGAATATTGACTTTCTGATTGGATTTAAGGCTCATTCCACAGGCAGCAAAGCATGCTAGGTGCTGTGAATATAAGAACCTAGGGCTAGGACATAAATAAGTCTGATGGGGAATTAACTACTATTATTTTCCTAAGTGTACACTATTAAACTGTGTTTGAAACATATTTCTCTGTCCCTATAGATTAGTGTAGCTCTCAGCACTCGTAAGAGACTTCTTTCTGTCCAGTATAGAAGAGGAAACACAGAAAATTATAACTTGTCCAAGAAGAGAAGTATCTGTAGGGACCTTATCCATAAATCTGTCATGTACATGATTATTGTACCCACTTCCTCCTGAGATCACTGAGGAAGAAAGTGAAGAATATGGTAGAAAGAGGTAGATGTTAAAGAGAACCAGAGCGAGACAAACATGTTCTGGGTTGGCAGGACTGTTGCAATGGGAATGAATACATGGCTGCCTTCATGAGCCCTGAGCAATATCAAGCCATGATCAGTAATATTTCAACATGGATGTGGAAATGGGTTATAAGTCCCTAACCCCAGTTGAGGATTTATCAGCAACAGATTGTTACTAGGATGAAAAGTTTTTATTTTAAAGATGTGGTGGCCTGTAGCTTAACCATGATCCAGTGGATGGCACCCCACATGCATATATGAGCAACACAAATTGAACACAGTGGGTTGTAAAAGAAAAAGAAGAAATGTAGTTGAGTAAGAGGTTTGGGGTATGGCGGAGTTAGACATAACATGGGAGTTAGTATAATCAAAATCTAATATATGAATGCATGAGATTTTCAAAAAATATATCATATTAAAAAAAATGCCAAAGCCTGGCAAATACAGAAGTGGATGCTCACAATCATCTATTGGATGGAACACAGGGCCCCTAATGAAGGAGCTAGAGAAAGTACCCAAGAGCTAAAGGGGTCTGTAACCCTATAGAAGGAACAACAATATGAACTTACCAGTACCCCCCAGAGCTGTGTCTCTAGTTGCATATGTAGCAGAGGATGGCCTAGTCAGACATCAATGGGAGGAGAGTCCCTTAGTATTGGGAAGATCATATGCCCCAGTACAGGGGAATGCTAGAGCCAGGAATCAGGAGTGGTGGGTTGGGCAGCAGGACTGGGGAGGGTATAGGAGGCTTTGGGGACAGCATTTGAAATGTAAATGAAGAAAATATCTAATAAAAAAGAAATATAAAGTCCAGCATGTGGGGGATGTGGAGGTCAACTTTGTGAAGGAAAAATGGGGTGGAGAGCAAGCTGCCATAGGCTTTGGAGACTCCTCTAAGAATCCTGATCTGCTGTACATGATATTCTATCTAAGATGGCTCCTGGCACCCCTGTGAGACAGCAGATAAGACCCAAGGCAAAGATACACCCTTCACTCCTTTCATGTTTCATCATTAAGTAAGACTTTCATTGGAACATGGTGATGGTGTGGTCAGATAAAATTGGCCAAGGATTTGGAGCTTAGGATTGGCACAAATGTTTTATATAAGCTTATGTGCTGGGCAATAAACTCAGGTCTGTACCCTGATGCTGGTCTCCACAGTCAGATTTCCCAGTTTTGTCATATGACTCTGCCATCTCTCACCTCCTAATCTCAGTTCTGTTACCACACCAGAAACAAATATTTTTACTCATTAAAAAAGTTTTATGCTTCATGGTCTCTCATTCTTTGCATATTGTCTGGCTGTGGGTTTCTATATTTATTTTTAACTGCTGTAGGAGAAAGTTTTTATGATGAAGGTCCTTTTGGTTCTGTGATACCTAGCTCAGAATAATATATTTTTCTAGTTCTATCCATTTGCCTGGAAAGTTCTTGATGTAAATCTTTTTAATAAATTAAATACTAGATTGTGGAAATGAATCATATTTTCTATATCCATTCTTCTGTTGAGGAGGATCTAGGTTGTTTACAAAGTTAGTCTACTATGAAGAGAGTAGCAATGAACATAGTTGAATTAGTTTCAAGTATACAATGATCTTTTCTATCATTTGGTAACAAGAGCAAAGGCAATTCCTTAAAAGAAAATGAAAAACTTTATTTCTAGAAATGACCAGTATTTTATAAGAAATATTGAAAATTATCAGCAACACATCCTTTACTTATTTAACTAAATTATCAATGGTTTTTGAAATTATATTTACCTAATTTCCCCCTTGTCCTTCTTCACTGCAAACCTCCCATTGTTCCCTAGCAAATTCATGGCCCATTTTTTTCTATTTGTTTTTGAATGTATAAAAGAGAGTTTAAACATATCAGAAGGTGGAGATACTGTGGTTGCTTATCTTAGTCAGGGTTTCCATTGTTTTTGATCAACAAAGGATGTCAGGACTGGAACTCAAGCAGGTAAGAAAGCAGGAGCTGATGCAGAGGCCATGGATGGATGTTTCTTACTGGCTTGCTTCCCCTGGCTTGCTTAACCTGCTTTCTTATAGAATCCAAGACTACCAGCTCAGGGATGGTACCACTCAAAATGGGCCCTCTCCCCTTGATAACTAATTGAGAAAATCCTCCACGGAGAGATCTCATGGAGCCATTTTCTCACCTAAAGCTCCTTTCTCTGTGATAACTCCAGACTGTGTCAAGTTGACACACAAAAACCAGCCAGTACAATTGGCCCATTTTCAACTTGACACACTAACACATCACTATTAAGCTTCAACCTTTACTTTCTTATTCATGCCCATGATCTAAATGATTTTAAAATTTCCACATCCTATGATAGTATGAGACACCTTGGAACTCTTACCCTAATGGGGATGTCTCCATCATTTTATTCCCTAGAGCTCAGGGACCCCGCATAAGAGGGGACAGAAAGAGTGAAAGATTCAGAGGAGATATAGGATGCCAAGAAAGCAAGGCTGTTTATATCCACATGTACAAAGCTTGTGGGCTCATAGAGAAAGAATGCATGGGACCTGCATGGTTCTGCACTAGGTCCCCTGCATTTATATTATGGCTTCCAGTTTAGTGTTTATATAAGATTCCTGAGTTTGTGAACATGTAGGGCTTTGACCCTTGTGCCTTCTCTTGGGCTCTTTTTTTTTTTTCCTTGCTTTATCATATCCAACGTCAATGTAATGGATTTGTTTTTAATCTTTGTACATTATATTTTGTTATATTTATAAAAGTAAATAACTAACAGAATGAAAATATAGTCTCTAGGTTAAATGTTCACATTGAACTGCCAATTATACCTGCTGGGAGATTGAAAATCAGTTTCCTCCAATAGATACTGGGTATATCAACAACATGACAGACCTAATGTTCAGGAGTAGTTGGCAAATATATAATTGACTCCACACTTCGTTAGTGTTTTAATTATTTTGCTTTGTTACAATGTAGGCTTTTTTTCTTTCTCTTTGTGTGTTGTAGCATGTTTTCTATATTTGGAAGTTTTTGATGTATTTTTGGAGAAAAACTTAAAGTTGAATGGATAGGGAGGATGAAGAAAAGAATCAGAATATACTTAAATTTAAAATTGCTTTAAATAAGAATATAATAAAAAGGAAAAAAACAACAAAATAAAAATGCTTATGTAAAAACCAGAGACACTGAAACTTATAGAGGAGAAAGTGGGGAAAAGCCTCGAAGATAAGGGCACTGGGGAAAAATTCCTGAATAGGACAGCAAAGGCTTGTGCTGTAAGATCAAGAATTGACAAATGGGACCTCATAAAGTTGCAAAGATTCTGTAAGGCAAAAGATACTGTCAACAAGACAAAAGGGCCACCAACAGATTGGGAAAGGATCTTTACCAATCCTAAATCTGATAAGGGACTGGTATCCAATATATATAAAGAACTCAAGAAGGTGGACACCAGAAAATCAAATATCCCCATTAAAAAGTGGGGCACAGAGTTAAACAGAATTCTCATCAGAGGAATACCAAATGGCTGAGAAGCACCTGAAAAAATGTTCAACATCCTTAATCATCAGGGAAATGCAAATCAAAACAACCCTGAGATTCCACCTCACACCAGTAAGAATGGCTAAGATAAAAAAATCAGGTGACAGCAGATGCTAGCGTGGATTTGGAGAAAGGGGAACACTCCTCCTTTATTGGTGGGACTGCAAGCTTGTTCAACCACTCTGGAAATCAGTCTGGCTGTTCCTCAGAAAATTGGACATAGTACTACAGGAAGATCCTGCAATACCTCTACTGGGCATATATCCAGAAGAGGTTCCATCTGGTAATAAGGACACATGTTCCGCTATGTTCATAGCAGCCTTATTCATAATAGCCAGAAGCTGGAAAGAACCCAGATGTCCCTCAACAGAGGAATGGATACAAAAAATTTGGTACATTTACACAATGGAGTACTACTCAGCTATTAGAAACAATGAATATATGAAATTCCTAGGCAAATGGTTGGATCTGGAGGGTGTCATCCTGAGTGAGGTAACCCAATCACAAAAAAACTCACATAACATGTACTCACTGATATGTGGATATTAGCCCAGAAGCCTAGACTACCCAAGATACAATTTACTAAACACATGAAACTCAAGAAGAATGAAGTTCAAAATGTGGTCTCTTCGCCCCTTCCTAGAATTAAGAACAAAGCACACATTGAAGGAGTTACAGAGATCATGTGTGAAGCTGAATCAAAAGGATG